>CAUYPK010043987.1:0-51226 GCA_963574355.1 Loris lydekkerianus
GACCTCCCATTTGATTCTGCAATCCCATTACTGGGCATCTACCCAGAAGGAAAAAAATCCTTTTATCATAAGGACACTTGTACTAGACTGTTTATTGCAGCTCAATTTACAATCGCCAAAATGTGGAAACAGCCTAAATGCCCACTAACCCAGGAATGGTTTAATAAGCTGTGGTATATGTACACCATGGAATACTATTCAGCCATTAAAAAAAAAATGGAGACTTTACATCCTTCCTATTAACCTAGATGGAAGTGGAAGACATTATTCTTAGTAAAGCATCACAAGAATGGAGAAGCATGAATCCTATGTACCCAATTTTGATATGAGGACAATTAATGACAATTAAGGTCATGGTGGGGGTGGGGGAAGGGGAGAGCAGAGAGAGAAAGAAGGAGGGAGGGGCAGGGAAAGGAAGAGCAGAGAGAGGGAAGGAGGGAGGTGGGTGGGGCCTTGGTGTGTACCATACCTTTTGGGCAAGACATGATTGCAAAAGGGACTTTACCTAACAAATGCAATCAGTGTAACCTGGCTCATTGTACCCTCAATGATTCCCCAAAAATAAATTTAAAAAAAAAAAAGGAAAATAAAATAAAACAAACAAACATCAACAACAAAAAAAAATAGAAAAACTATCCGGGCATTGTGGCAGGTCCCTGTAGTCCCAAGTACTCAGGAGGCTGAGGCAGGAGGATCACTTGAGCCCAGGAGTTTGAGGTTGCTATGAGCTATGATGATACCATGGCACTCTACCCAGGGTGACAGAGTGAGACTCTGTTTTTTAATTAATTAATTAATTAATTAATTAAAATGTACATCAAATAAATGGACAGTTAGGCAGCCATCAATAAAAACACAAAGATGACATTCTTAAGCAAGTGCAAATAAAATCACATAAAATGAAATGATTAAAAATTGTCTATACTCTAGAATTTATTACAGTGGTCATGCGGAAGAAGAATGAAAATAGGCTAATAAACAATAGAAATAGTTGTTGAAGTGAAGACAATAAAGATCGATTTCTCTGAAAATGCTCTTAATACATTTTTGTTGTTTTTCTTAATTAATCAATTAATTTATTTATTTTTTGGAGATAGAGTCTCAGTATGTCACCCTCAGTAGAGTGCTATGGCATCACAGCTCACAGCAACCTCAAACTCTTGGGCTTAAGCAATTCTGTTGTGTCAGCCTCCCAAGTAGCTGGGACTACAGGTGCCTGCCACAATGTCTGGCTATTTTTTTGTTGCAGTTGTCATTGTTGTTCAGCTGGCCTGGGCCGGGTTTGAACCCGCCAGCCTCGGTGTATGTGGCTGGTGCCATAACCACTGTGCTACGGGTGCCGAGCTTTAATACATTTTGGTTAAATGAACAAAATGCAGATGATGTCTCATTCTTGTGGATATTGACAGTGGCCACCTCTTCTGTGCTATAGGGAGGGCCCACCTGAGAAGCCTGAACTAGTTTGAGTCAGACCCTGAGTTTGCAACCAAAACCCACCACCAATCAACAAACAAAACCTAAATCCGTTGATTTGTCATATTCAGGACCTTCTCTTTGTTAGAGACCCATTTAACTTGAATTTAAAAGAAGGTAAATAGGGCTTTTGCTTAATTTTTGTGTGATATTCCACTTCTCAAACCCTTCCCACTACGAGTGATTTTCTCTTTGCACTTGACAACTGCCCCCTACTTCTTGCACAGCTGCATTCGAGATCTGGGCCAATCCCAGCTTTTTAGTTTTATACATGGCATAATCATTGTGTCTCTTACCTCTTTCTTATATAACCTTTGAAAAGCTGCTTTCTGTGTTGTTGGCATTGAGCCAACCCATCCTCTATGATTTTTATATTTTCGAGCTCTAAGGCTACAAGAAAGTATACTGTTGAGCAGCTTTTTAAAAAGGATGTGAATCTCTGCGTCTATAGCTCCCACGTATTGAGAACGCCAGTGCAGGTGTAGGTACACCACAGCTTTGCACTGTGGAAAAGGGACGCTCCATGGGGACCCAGCTGAACGGAGTATCTTTTTTCAAGTCAAAAATCATTATTTAATTCTATTTGAACCTGCTAATTAGTGCTAATCTAATTGTCTCCTTTAAAAAAAAGTTCAGGAGTATGTCAAATTTAAAACTATGTATACTCTTTCTCAGAAATTATCTGCAATATAAAAAAAGGTACATCCATAAAAAGAATACAGTTCAGAAAACAAATATGGATGGCTGACAAACACATGGATGATCGGGTGCTAGTCTTCTTCATGATTAAAGAAACACATATTAAAAAAAAAAATCCCATGATCGCATTAATGTACACAGCTATGATTTAATATCAATAAAAATAAATAAATAAATAAAAAGAAAAAGAAAAAGAAACACATATTAAAATAACAATGTTATGCTGTCTCTTACTACCAGATTGGCAAAGATTAAAAACAGATGCTCTCAGACACGTGCTGCTGGTAAGAGCACAGGTTGTCACAAGCTTTTTGGATGGCATTTTCATAGTATTTATCTAAATTTCAAATGCCTCTACTCTTTGACCCAGCAACTCCATTTCTAGAATTTTACCCTATGCATACATCACACAAGCATGCAAGAACATATATTACAAAGCTATTTATTGTAGCAATGTCTGTAATAGTGAAAATCTAAAATAATTTTAATTGTGTTTCAATACAGAAACAGTTAAATATACTGTAGAATATCCATACTATGAAATATCTATATAGCATGGGAGGGGGTTGTTAAGTGGAGAAAGCTAGTGATGAGATTGTGTGTGAGAGTGTGTTGCATGACCTTATTTGTGGGAGAAAAATGTACATGCTTCAATACCTCTAACGACAAATAAAAAATGGTAGCAACTGATTGGGTGCGATGGCTAACACCTGTACTCCTAGCACTGTGGGAGGCTACGGGTGGGGGGTAGAGGGTGGATCCCTTGAACTGAGAAGTTTAACACCAGCCTGAGCAAGAGTGAAACCCTGTGTCTACTAAAAATGAAAAGATTGGCTGAGATTGGTGGGCGTCTGTTATCCCAGCTACTTGGGAGACTAAGGCAAGAAGATCTTGAGCCCAAGAGGTTGAGGTTGCTGTGAGCTATGATAACCTCATGGCACTCTACTTAGTGAGACTCTGTCTCAAAAAAAAAGCAGTAATCCCTGGAGAGTGAAATTTAAAATGAGAAGAAAAAACAGGATAATTTCTTTTTGTTCCTCAATTCTTTCTATTTATATAAACATATACTGGTTAAGAATAAAATGTATTTTGGCCGGCACGGTGGCTTACTCTGGGATGCCGAGGCTGGTGGATCCCTTGAGTTCATGAGTTTGAGACCAGCCTCAGCAAGAGCAAGACCCTGCCTCTAAGAAACTAGACAGGCATTGTGGCAGGCACCTATAGTCCCAGCTACTTGGGAGGCTCAGGCAAGAGGATCTCCTGAGCCCAAGAGCTTAAGGTTGCTGTGAGTTCTGATGACACAGCATTCTACCCAGGGCAACAGAGTGAGTCTATGTCTCAAAAAATTAAAAACAAAAATAAAATAAAATATATTTTTAATTCAGTCGTGATTTTGCATTATCCATCCACACACTTCATAAAACAATAGAAAATATAGTTAAATTCTCCTATAAAATTAATTGGTAATTAAAGCTTATACTCTCATAATGGATGGACTTTTAAGATGATGACATATGAAAGCAGCATAAATAAAATTGTATAAAAGTGAAATTTTAAGGTTAACCATTTAATTTTTATTTATTATTATTATTATTATTATTATTATTTTTTGAGACAGAGTCTCACTTTGTCACCCTCAGTAGAGTGCCTTGGCATCACAGCTCACAGCAACCTCCGACTCCTGGGCTTAGGCGATTCTCTTGCCTCCGTCTCCTGAGCAGCTGGGACCACAGGTGCCCACCACAACACCCATCTATTTTTTGTTGCCATTTAGCCAGGGCCAGGTTCAAACCCTCCATCCTTGGTGTATGGGGCTGGCGCCCTACCCACTGAGCTGCAGGTGCTGCCCAAAGGTTAACCATTTTTTAATCTATGTAGATACTATACTGAAAGTCCTAATGTAAATGAATTACTAGATTATATTTTATGGTATGAGATCAAGTTTACTGCATGTATTGTATCATAGTATATTTTTAGTAGGCAATAATGAAGCTACTTCTCTACCTGATCTTCAAGTCCTCATTTTTTCCTATTGCCTTTCCATTGCCATCTTTGATAGGACAACAAGAGCTGTTTTCCAGGACTGGGGATGTGGAATTTTCCCCATTTCCTACCTCATTTGGAGTAATGGGCAGGGGTGAACAAAAGAGAGACAGGCTTCTCCCTGTAGTTATATCCATGTCTCTGTACTATGTCTGTATTATGAAAAGCATAGTAGGGAAACTTAGCGAATTGGGAGAAAATCTTTGGAAGCCAGAGAAGTCCGGGGCTTCAGATGTTCAAGCTGGGACTCAGCACCTCCAGGATTTTCTCTCTCACCCTCTCATGTTTGCTTACTTCTGCTTGGCTTCATTTTCTCCCAGAACAGATGGGCCTTTTCTACTGGCAGAAAATCTATTTGCCAGGAGGCTTGAACTCATATCATCTCAGTTATCTTTTCTAAATGAAGGTATATTTTCTCACCTTCATTTTGAAAAGTACCAGGGAAAACTCTGGGTAACTTGTTATACACTTATCTCTGGACCAAGCATCATAATCACGAGGATGAAGGAAGGTTGAGAACCACTGGCTTAGGCGATTCTCTTGCCTCAGCCTCCCAAGTAGCTGGGACTATAGGCATCTGCTATAACACCCAGCTATTTTTTGTTGCAGTTTGGCCAGGGCCAGTTTTGAACCTGCCACCCTCAGCATATGGGGCTGGTGCCCTACCTACTGAGCCACAGGAGCCACTCAATTCTTTCCTGTTCCCTTTTTCATATATGTTACAGAACTGTTGTCATAAACCAAAGAAATAGATCGACCTAAAAAAAAAAAAAAAGAAATAGATCAACCTGTTAACATCTTAATTAAAATTTATGATAGTTAGGAGAAATCTGTAAAAATAGACATTTTCATAATGGTAGACTTCTTACAAAAATACAAAAACACAAAAATTCCTGTCCAAGTATATAGGATAGCCTTTCACTTATTCAATTTTTTTCAGTCTTCTAAAAAGTTTTTGTAGATCTTTTATGTAATATAGGTGAGAGATTATTAGTATAACAGCCAGCACCAGTCTTTAATTAGAAAAATGCCTTAATTTGATAGGAGAAGTGATTGTGGACAAAAGAAGAAAAAAATAAAAACAAATAAAAACAAATGCCTTAATGAGGTAGAGGTGGGGTCTCCACAAACTGCTGCTCAGTCTGTGTGTTGCCCAGTCCAGGGTGCCCATGGACCGCAGTGTTAGCAAGTTAGGCACTGAAGCAACTCTGGAAACTGTTCACAGGAGCAAAAGCAGCGAGAGGGGTGGCTAAATTGCTCTGCATGAAAACATAAAGAAGTTATTTATCTCTTGAATGAGAATAGGAGAGAGAAAATGTATCAGAAACGTGGCAGGGTAAAAAGAGAAGCTTTTGTGATGGCAGAAGTGGGTGAAGCAGCCAGTGATGAAATCTTGGTGGGATAAACAGGGAACAGGAACGTTTTACAGTTTTCAGTTATTTGAAATGGGATATATGTGTCCCTATCTTCAGTAAAATTTCTGTTACTTGATAGGGTCTTTTTACTCAAAAGTTAATCTGGGATGAGAGAGGGGAGCAGAAAGAACGGGCTGTGATCCAGATTGTCAAGATAAGGAATACACACCATCATGCAGAGAGCAGAACAAAAATTCAGGGCATGGAAGTGAGAATTTGAGCCATTACATCTGGAACTCAGGATTCCGGGGTGAAGGAACCCCTGGTGATTCCTAAATTGAATTCTTAACAACTCTTAGGAACATTGAGTAAATTACTTTGTCCTAATAAATGAGACTCAGTTGTCTAGAAAATTCTATCAGTTTTTGGAGATTACGGAAATCTGTCTGCCTCTCTCTAAGCATACATGAAATATACATGAAACGTATATGTACATATATGAAATAAAGACTATAAAAAAATTATATTGGGTCTTTTGGTGCTTATTATTCCCTTCTGATGATCTGGCTTTTATCAGATAACATTTCCCTTTAGACCAAAGAATTTATTTTGTTATTCACCCCCCCCCCCTTTTTTTTTTTTTGCAGTTTTTGGCTGGGGCTGGGTTGGAGCCCACCACCTCCAGCATATGGGGCCAGCGCCCTACCCCTTTGAGCCCCAGCGCTGCCCTTATTTTGTTATTTCTTGTAGCTTAGGTCAACTGTCAATAAATTCTCTCACATTTTATCTGAAAATATCTTTCTTTTTGAAGAAACACAAAATAAAGATCCTAGGTTCTGCTTCTTATTCTTTCAGCATGTTGAAGATGTTGTACTTTGATTATAATGTTCACACGTGTGATTTCTTTATATTTATCTTGTTGTGGTTGGCTGAGCTTCTCAATGTGAGTTGAAGCTTTTCAAAAATTTTGAGAAATTATTGGAAAGTCTCCCACTACCCCATCTCTCCTTCTTGAGCTCCAGTGACGTTTTAGAGCACTGGTGTTATTCCAAAAGTCTTGGATATTATAGTCTTTTAATTTTAATCTCTCTTTCCTCATTGTGCTTTAATTTGGTCATGTCTAATGTCTACTGATCCAAATGTTTTCAAGTTCAGTGATCCTTTCCTTGATCCTTTTCAGTAACCTTTGCTACAAGTGTGTCAAGACTGCTATTAAGCCCATACACTGAATTCTTTGTCTTTGACATCATACATTTCATCTAGCATTTTATTTGTATTTATTTATTTATTTATTTTGCTTCAGAGTTTCACTTTGTCGCCCTCAGTAGAGTACCATGGCATCATAGCTCACAGCAACCTCAAACTCTTGGGCTCAAGTGATCCTCTTGCCCCAGCCTCCCAAGTAGCTGGGACTATATGTGCCTGCCACAATTCCCAGCTAGTTTTTCTATTTTTAGTAGAGATAAGGTCTCACTCTTGCTCAAGCTGGTCTCAAATTCCTGAACTCAAGCAATCCACCCGCCTCGGCCTCCTAGAGTGCTAGCATTGCATGCATGAGCCACTGCACCTGGCCTAGCATTTTGTTTTTTGATGTTCATTTCTTTGCTCAAATTTCTAGCTCACATATGTTGTCAACTTTTTTACTTTATATATAATTATACAAACACACACATGCACATATTCTATCTTATACGGATGTGTTTCTAACGTGGGCACCAGAGGCCTCTCTGGCTGGCTTACTTGAAGATGACAATCCCCTTGCTATCCATCAGAAAGTTTAGCACCGAGGTCCAAAGACATTCGATTGTGTTGCCAGATACATGGAGAAAGGGCTTAAACTCAACCATGAAGGAAAGCATTTTACGGTCAAGTAAGAAAAAAAAAGTCCTTTTGCCAGTAGTTTTCCCCACGAGATAATAGAAAGGCATTTTAGTGTGGTGTTTAAGTGGATAGATTCAAACTGGAGTTGAATTTCTGGCCCTGTCGCTTAGAAGCTTTGCAGTCTTGAGTGACTTACGTGTCCCTCTAAGTCCCAGTTTCCTGTCTGTAAAATGTGGGTAATTATAAAAATGCCTACCCCACAGGGTTTGTGGTGTGGACGTGACCATCCTCAGACAGTAAGTACAGTACAGCGCGGCAGCTGGCCCAGAGTGGCCACCCAGTTCCCGCCAGTTACTTTCCCTCCCTTACCCTCATCCTCTTCCCTCCAGGCTGAGATACAGAAAAGCAGGAAACCCATTTTGTCTTGTTTACTAATATATCTCTAATATCGATCCCATCACAAGCTCTCAATAAATGTTAAGAGCAAGAATAAACTAATAAAGCTCTTCTCTGAGCAACTGAAAAGCTTGGGCTGGCCAGGAGTCAGAGTTGCCTTCAATATAACACTCTCATATGCCAATCAGAAAAGGGGAGGGGGTGTTTCATCAAGCACATTAGCCTCCAGAAGACTCTAAAAATGGTAGTGAGATTCCTGGCACATACACAGGCACTTGAAAGAAATTTTTCAAGGCTACAATGGTAAGCAAAAAAGAAGTAAGTTAATTTTGTTGACACACAGAAGTGGTATTTTTTGAACACTCCCTTCATTCATGAGTGAGAACTGAGAATCACCACAAGTCTTGCCTAAAGATACAGGTAGATGTGCTGCTTTAGCCTTAAATGCTCCGGAGGGGTTAAGGCCAACAAAGCCTACGTTAGACTAGCGTAGGGTGCAGCAAGGCTCACCTTACCTGGAAAGTAAGTCTCCCGCTATGACAACAAGTGCTGAAGAATCAGAAGACACTTACTTCTTGATCCCCCTGACATGAAATAATCACAAGTGTGCGTCTTTGTCCCATGCATTTCATAAGGATTCCTAAGAAGCGTGTGAGGGAGTGTGGAGTCTGTGCTCACTGGTAGAGGAGGAGTTAGTCATTGTATAAATGCTTAAAAATCACTTTATTTTTAGAATGTTCCCTTTTGTCATTGACATCTTAATGTACTGTAATTTGAATTTTTGCATGGTGAGTGAGCAAAGCATAAGCACTTCAGAACAGTGAGAATAATTGCTACTTAAATGCTGAATCAATCAACAAGGATGTGCAATAACAATACAGACCATTTACTGTACTTCAATAGTAATAAACAACGGTTTTAAAAAGCCAGAAGGGTGTTGAATGGAACATTCATTTTATACTCACAGAAAAGGTCCAGGAAAAAAAAGAAAGAAAAGAATACTCATGTCAGGTGTATTCTCTCTACTTGTTAGCTATTTATTAATGTGATACTCTAAATGGTAAAAACCATTTTAAAGATGTATGTGTATAAGCCTCAAATTTACTTTTAGACAATCTCAGGGAGGATATAGTTTGATATGCATAAGAATAAACCAAAATTTAAAAGAAAACTAAGTTATGTTGTTTCTAAATTTGAAATTCTCGGTATGTCTTTAAAAGCAATTTTGTGTGCAGTTGAAGTCTTTCAAATATGATGGGAGAGTGCAAAAAATACAGGGGAAAGAGTTTTCTTAGTACCTAAGACCTGATTGGAACAAGAAACTTCCAAAAAATAGAGGGAAGAGCTGGTTCATGCCTGTAATGCTAGCACTCTTGAGAGGCTGAGGCAGGAGTTGGAATACAGGAATCTGAGGTTGCTGTGAGCTGTGATGACACAACACTACTCTAGCCTGGGACAATAGAGTGAGATTCTGTCTAAAAAAAAAAAAAAAAAAAAAAATTAGAGGGAAGAAAGGGACTGAGTGTAAGAGGTGAGGTAATTTCCTTTAATTTCTAAGTCCAAAGTTCAGCAGTTTATATGTGGGAATGTTTAAATGACTTTTTCTTCTGTCATCCTTATGGAGTCTGGAATGCTAGATCATGGTCAGATACACAGACAAATGCTTTCTTAACGTAAATAGTAGAAGGAGGTCAATCTAGATATTAAGAAGTCTTGATTACTTTGCAGATCATCTGTCTCTGAGGCCACTCCACAGGAACTTTCACTAGCCTCTTCCTGGAAACTTGGGTCATACTTAATGATGTCACTTTGTTTCCAGCATCTTCATTTTTTCCTCTGAAGCTTCTTGTGTCCTAATGTTTCCCCTCATGGCAACACAATAGTCACCTCAGCTCCAAATGTCACTTTCTCAAAGTCAAAAAGCAAGAAAGGAAGGAGGACTGACAACTTTTCTTCGTGTATTTCTCTTTTTGTCATAAAGGAACTATTTTCTGGAAGCTTTTCAGCTGACTTCTCTTTTATTTCGGTGGCCACAACTGTTTCACCACCTCCCATAAACCAATCACAACAAAAGAGAATGACAGCATTCACTGAATTAGAACACACTCTATTTGTGCCCCAGGGCTACAAGAGGGACCATTTTCCCCAACTATATTCTAACAAATCTTCTTCGAGCAAGACTGGATTTTTGCTAGCAAGGAATAAGGGCAAGATGATTGTGCGGTCAGAAACCATGAATGCCTGCCACAGTACAAATATAGTACACAATACAAAGAATAATTCATATACATGTTACATACACACACACGCACACACACGCACACACACACACACACATCTGAATGCCAGTTCATTCATTTACACTGAGAAATGTTATTGCAGGAAAAAAAAACAACAAAAAAAAACTGAACACTTGAGTTCTCTGACCAACATATTGTTTCCTTGTTAAAAAAAAAATTCTTTTTCAAGCCAGGCACACGCTGTATCCTAGCACTCTGGGAGGCCAAAGTGGGTGGATTGCTTGAGCTCAGGTGCTGGAGACCAGCCTGAGCAAGAGGGAGACCCCATCTCTACTAAATGTAGAAAAACTAGCTGGACATTGTGGTGGGCGGCTACTGTCCCAGCTACTTGGAAGGTTGAGGCAACAGGATCTCTTGAGCCCAAGAGTTTGAGGTTGCTGTGAGCTTTGACAAAGCCATGGCACTCTATAGAGGGTGACAAAGTGAGACTTTGTTTGACTGTCTCAAACAAACAAACAACAAAAAAAATTCAGGGGAAGTATTGATAGTGTCTGCCAAAAAGCATGCATTGGAAGAGTAATCCTAATGCAACAATGTCAGGAGGTGGGGCCTTTTAGGTGTTCACAAGGATTCTACTCCCCCTAATGAAAGGATCGATGCCAGTTATATAAGGGCTTGGGGCTGCCCGTGAACTCTCTGTCCCTCTGTCCCTCTGTCTCTGCCCCATCCCACTCCTCTCTCTCCTCCTCCCACTTCGTGCCCTCTGCTGTGGGATGATGGCTGCAGGTGAACTCTCTGTCCCTCTGTCCCTCTGTCTCTGCCCCGTCCCACTCCTCTCTCTCCTCCTCCCACCTCCTTCCCTCTGCTGTGGGATGATGTTCGGCCACAAGAAGAGGCTTGCACCTTGGTTGGTATTGGACTTCCAAGAAATAAATTTCCGTATAAGTCACCCAGTCTTTGGTGTTCTGTTATAGCAACACGAAGCAGACTGAGACAGAAGCTAAATTACAACGTGAAAGCTGCCGGTGAGTGAGCCCTCAGACCTAGAGAACTAGCGCCCTCTCTGAGCTCAGCTTGTCTCTTCTGCCTGTCCTGCCTCTCCCTTTTTTGGCTCCCACGTGTCCTTGACAATTCAGCTAACGCATCATCTCCTCTGGAAAGCTCTCTGTGTCACGCCCTCCCTCCCCACCTGCACAGCCCACCCCTGGCTGAGTTACTTGCCTTTCTTCTGTCTTAGCGCAGAGTACTGTGCCTAACTGTATCGTTACACCTCCTCTGTTATGTTGTAGTTATCACTTATGAATCCTCCCCAATAAACGTGAGTTCCTTAGAAACAGACCCTGGGCAACCTTGTTTTTGTAGTCTCAGTGGTGAGCACAGCACAGGGCTCAATATATGAATATTGAAGGATAGATGTTTGGGCAGGCAGAATGATGAGTCCCTTCAAGATTTCTACATGCTAATCCTTGAAATCTGTTATGATCGTTAATCTTAACTGTCAAATTACAGCCGGGCGCAGTGGCCTGTAATCCTAGCAATCTGGGAGGCTGAGGCAGTAGGATCCCTTGAGCTCAGGAGTTTAGGATCAGACTGAGCAAAAGCAAGACCCTGTTCCTACTAGATATAGAAAAACTAGCCAGTCTTTGTGGCAGGTGCTTGTAGTCCCAGCTACTCGGGAGGCTGAGGCATGAGCATCACCTGAGTCCAAGAGTTTGAGGTTGCCATGAGCTAGGCTATGGCCACGGCACTCTATCCAGGGCAACAGACTAGGATTTTGTCTCAAAAAAGAAAAAGAAAGTGTCAAATTGGAGATATTTTTGAATGGGATTAACATTTAAATCATTGAACACCGATTGCCCTCCATAGAGTGAGTGGGCCTCATCCAATTGGTTGAAGGTAGGAATAGAACAAAAAGACTGGTTTCCTCAAGCAAAAGGGAATTCTTCAGCTTCTGTATTTCATCTGTACAATTGACTCTGCTGGGTCTCTGCCCGTTGGCCTTCAGACTGGAGCTGTAGCACTGGCTTCCCTGGTCTAGATCCTGCCCACTCACACTAAAGATTGTGGCTTTGCAGACCCTCATAATCACATTGACCAGTCCCTTTCTCTCTCTCTATCTCACTCACTCACTCACTCACACAAACACGTATCTCTATCTACATTTCTCCCTCCCCTTTATAGCCACCCCCATATATATCTTGTTGGTTTTGTTTCTCTGGAGAATTATGACTAGTAGTTCTGTGACTATATTACCTTACATGGCAAAAGGGAGCTTGCAGATATGATTAAGTTAAGGATGTAGAGATGGGAAGATTATCCAGAATTATCCAGTAGGCCCAATGTCATCATAAGGATCCTTATAAGAGGAAAGCAGAAATGTCAGAGGCAGGAAAGAAGACTGATGGTAAAGCAAGGGTCCAAATGGTATGATTGCTGGCGGGGGCTGCAAATCAAGGACAGTATTTAGAAGCTGCAAAAGCAAGAAAACAGAGTCTCCAAAGAGAATGCAGCCCTGACACCTTAATTTTACCCCAGTAAGACTTGTTTCAGATTTCTGAATTCCAGAACTATAAGATAATAAATTTATGTTGTTTTAAGCTAGTACATTTGTGATAATTTATCATAGAAACTATAGGAAACTTAATACGGTATTCAAGAAATATTTATTGGCTGACCAGATCACTTAAGTGTTTAATCCATTAAGGCCTATGATTACAGCTAATGTTAGGTTAGGCAGTAGTCAGACTTGAGCAGGGTGAATGATGGATGCTGTTTTGGGCTGCTTTGGGTCAGGATGGATTGTCATGCTGAGCTGTCATGGGAATGGAGCTAATCAAGACATGCTGCAGGTGGGGGACCTTGCAAGTGGGTTGCCTTGACCTAGGGACTTTCAGACATGGACAGATAGCTGTGGTCATATTGACTTGGGCTGTTTTGGGAACAGCCTGATTAGGACCCTAGGGAGGGGGCTCCCAAGAAAGAACAGATGATGCATCAAAGGGGTCCCTATTGTAGACAGAGGGTCTCCAAGGACTGACCAATCAGAAAGAGGTAAAGAAATTACAAAGTAGAGATTTCATCAAGGCCTCAACAGAGGGTCTGTGGAGCATGTGCACGGTTGAGTAACAGTGTCCTTAAATAAACTACTCTCAATAACACAGTAAAAATCATACCCACTGGTGCCATGATAGTCTACAGATACCATGGCAACCCCCAGCAATTGCCTTACAAGGATAAAAAAGGGGAGGGTTCCCAATTCCAGGAACTTGCCATCTTTTCCAAGAAAAACCATGAATATTCCACCCCTCACTTAACATGAAATTAAGGAGTCAACATACAAGGAGAAATCTTGTGAAACTCAAAGTCTCCTCCACTCACAGGGCTGACCTTTTCCTTCTTTGGAATGTCTTATGCTTTATCCTTTAATAAAACTTAGGCACTTTGCCTGCTTGCACCTGCTTGCTCTACTTAATCGTTCTGTCTACTCGATTGATACCAGTAACCATTCTTCAGTACTGGGAAGCAAGAAGCTGGGAACATGGGACATCTGGTCCCTCCACACCTACCATCGGCATTTATTTATTGCTTGCTATACTATGTATTAGGCACCTTTACACATTCAGTCTTATTCTTTCTTTTTTAAAATTTCAGACTATTAAGTGATATACAAGTATAGTTTATATACCTTGTTTTTCTACAAATTGAGTCAAAGTTGTAAGTGTGCCTTTTACACATTGAGTCTTGATCCTCATAGCTAAACCTTTGATCAAGATACAATAATACTCATTTACAGATGAGCAAACTGAAATTCAGAAAGATTGAATAATTCTATTAAAGTATCACTCTGATAACAGGTATCATAAACCAAGGCACATTCTTTTTTTCTTTCCCTTTTTGTTTTTGAGACAGAATCTCACATTGACATCCCTGGGTAGAGTGCTGTGGGCATCATCATAGCTCAGAGCAACCTCAAACTCTTAGGCTCAAGTGATCCTCTTGATTCAGCCTCCCAAGTGGCTGGGATTACGGGTGCCCACCACAATGTCCAGCTGTGTTTAGAAATGAGGTCTTTCTCTTGTTCAGACTGGTTTCAAACTCCTGAGCTCAAGCAATCCACCTGCCTTGGCTTCCCGGAGGGCTAAGATTACATATGCGTGAGCCACTATACCTGACTTTTTTGGTTGTTGTTGTTAATCCAAGAAGATCGTGGAGAGGCATATTCTTCTAAATTCCAGTGCTCCCAAGGCATCCTATGATGTGCAGCTCTCCAGTACAATATAGGAATAGCCAACAGTAGCACCAAAGGATGGCTTGAGAGCCCTTCAGCTTCTCTCAAATCTCCTTCAGCACCCCTGAGGTAACCCAAATAGTAATGAAGTCAAAAAGAAAACAGTGCTTATTTGCAAATGCAGTCTCAGGATAGGCTCCCAGCTCCACCTGCTGTGAGGAACTGCCTCCCAAAGGACCCTCCCACAGGAAATTCTGGAAGTGCCTAGCAGGACCCCCAGACTAGGTCACTGTGTTCCAGCTCCCAGTCTCTGTGGACTGAGACAAACTAAATGCTGGGATCAGCTTTGCCTTTATTGTCATATTTTTTATGTTTATTGATCTCTATCTTTTGAAAACATTAATAAAATCAATTAGACCCAATCCAGGGCTTCCTCAGGCAAGGAGACAGTCTTTTAAAGAAGTTTTGCATATGTATAGTGCATTTCTTATAGTTTTTTTTTTTTTTTTGAGACAGAGTCATCACTATGTCGCCCTGGTAGAGGGCTATGGTGTCACAGCTCACAGCAACCTCAAACTTTTGGGCTTAAGCTATTCTCTTGCCTCAGCTTCCCAAGTAGCTGGGACTCCAGGCACCCGCTACAATGCCTGGCTACATTTCTTATAGATTTTATAAATTTATAATTAACCGACAACCCTATATCCAAGTTTATGAGCGTCACTTCATTATTGCCCTAATATATTGCCTATATACTAATTACATAAATGTCTGAACATTTAGAAAATATTTTCAATGAGACAAGACTTACAAAGCCATTGCATTATGAAATACCAATTGAAATAATTCATAAACTGTAAAAATTCTGCTCAATGTAAGTAGACGTAACCAATGATTTATTTTGAATAATCGTGGTTTGGTGGAGAAAGTCCACTGGGAAATATTTAAAATAATAAATTGGTCAGTTTTCTATACCTATAGATAAAATAGAAAGATCTCACTATACTTCTTTTTTAAAAAGTCATAATGTTATTTTTTTACATTAGAGACTAAATTGTTTTATAGCTGACATTTGAAAGAATTATCTGCATGTAATTATTTGTCTAATTGAAGGGTAATTTTTAAAGAACATAATCATTAGAAAAGATTATGGTTAGAACATTTTTTCTTTCTTTCTTTTTTTTTTTTTGAGACAATGCCATTATGTCGCCCTCGACAGAGTGCTCTGGCATCACAGCTCACAGCAACCTCAAACTCCTGGGCTTAAGTGATCCTCTTGCCTTAGCCTCCCAAGTAGCTGGGGCTACAAGCACCAGCCACAACGCCCAGCTATTTTTTGGTTGTAGTTGTTGTTGTTTGGCAGGCCCCAGCTGGATTTAACCCACCAACTCCAGTTGAGCCACAGACGCCAAGCTGGTTAGAACATTTCTAATATGGATAATTTAGAATTTGTCTGTACAAAACCAAGGTGGGTGGACTTACCATTACTACCCATCAATTCACAGAGCATTCTATTAAAATTTGAGAACTATGCACTTGTCAACCAAATAGAATTTATTTAATGTACTCATGTAAAGGATGTGTATCTTTACCAATTTTTTGTTAAGTATATTAATTAACTTTGAAATGTTAAGTAGAATAAGAATATTTGTAATCAATAGCAGTTCTAATTGCAAACATACTTAATAGCAGTAGATATTTTTGGGAAGAAATTAATTATAGGAGAGATTTCTTTTAAATGCTTGTTTGGAATAAATGTTAAATCCCCAAACTGTAAAGTGTAAAGCTTCAAAATTAAGTAAAAACCAAAATCTTCCTGATGAACTTTTGTCTTTTCTCTGCCAAACTAGTTTTCAACCTCCACTCCTCCTCTTCCCTGATTAGGACTCCCTTTTATCAACTCATTTACTGGGAGTGCTGTCCACACTACTGGGGAGGCCAAGGTGAAAGATTGATAGAGCCCAAGAGTTTGAGGTCAGCCTGGGCAACACAGCACAAGCCTGTCTCTCAAACAAATAAAAATAAGAAACCATTCACGGGGCTCCACCACTTGGATAGCCTTAGTATTTTCCTGGAGTATCTCCCTCTCTCTTGTGCCTCTCTTCACTCTGCCCACCCTCATCTCTTGGCTTGTTTAAGGCAACAGCCTTCTAAATGGTTTCTAGTTTCTTTGCCTCTAATCTCCACTCCCAACCTCCTAGCTACAATCATGCTCTAAAATTCCCAGAGACCAATTATTCTGGAATGAAAATCTAATCTTGCCACTCAGCTTCTTGGCTGCTTAAAACCTTCTATAGCGTCTCATCGCTCTCTTAATAAAGTCCAAACCCGATACATTGGGACATGAGGCTCTAAGTGATTGGGACCCTGTTTAGGTCTCTAACTGTATGATCACTTTGTACAAACCTAAAGGCAAGGAATATGGCTTTTCTGTTTTTCTTTTTCTTTTCTTTTCTTTATTTATTTTTTAGAGATGGGGTCTAGCTCTTGCTCAGGGAGATCTTGAACTCCTGAGTTCAAGCAATTCACCTGTCTCAGCCTCCCAGAGTGCTAGGATTACAGGCCTGAGCCACCGTGCCTGGCCAGCTTTTTATTTTATTTATTTATTTATTTTTGAGACAGAGTGTCACTATGTCACCCTCGGTAGAGTGCTGTGGCATCACAGCTCACAGCAACTGCAAACTCCTGGGCTTAAGCAATTCTCTTGCCTCAGCCTCCCAAGTAGCTGGGACCACAGGCACCCGCCACAACGCCTGGCTATTTTTTTTATTTTTTATTTTTTATTGCGATTGTCATTGTTGTTTGGTGGGCCCGGCCAGATTCAAACCTGCCAGCTCCAGTGTATGTGGCTGGCACCCTAGCTGCTGAGCCATCAGGCACCAAGCTAGCTTTCCCTTTTTTAATCTTTATATTGTCATTACCAGCTCAGTGCTTAGAAGATGGGAGTAGTAGGTGATATGAGTTCAGGAGTTTCTGGCCCAGCTATTCAGAGTGAATAATATGCTCTCATTCTATTGAAGCTTGTATGAAGTGGACAAGCTTCTAGAATTCCCATCTGCTCTCTCAGATTCAGCTTCCCACTTGTTTCCTAGACCTTCACTCGCATTCACCTTCTGGCACTACGGGGCGGCACCTGTGGCTTAAAGGAGTGGGGAGCTAGCCCCATAAACTGTTGGTGGCGGGTTCAAACCCAGCGCCGGCCAAAAACTGTCAAAAAAACACAACCTTCTGGCACTATGGTACTACACTTTCTTGAATGATATAATTCAAGGACTCTTGACAACAGTCAAGGGTCACTTCCCAGAGCACTGCCTGGGGTAGGCCTTCCCCACCAGCAGCTGCAAACCAACTCCCTTTAAGTTGCATGAATAAACTACATGTTAAGATTTAGTATATTTTATTTTAATCACTAAAATTCAATTTTGGTATTATGAGATAAAGAAACAGTATTTTAAATATGCTTGTGAACCCTCAGAAAGTAAAATCTGCATAAATAAATAAATACATACTGTTATGTCAGGGAGGCTTGCTTTCTTTCTCTTTCTTTCTTTCTCTTTCTTTCTTTTCTTTCTTTTTTTTTGAGACAGAGTCTCACTTTGTCTGTAGAATGCCGTGGCATTGCAGCTCACAGCAACCTCAAGCTCTTGGGCTTAAGTGATTCTTTTTGCCTCAGCCTCCCAAGTAGCTGGACTGTAGGCGCCCACCACAACACCTGGCTATCTTTTAGAGATGAGATCTTGCTCTTGCTCAGGCTGATCTCGAACTCCTGAACTCAGGCAATCCACCCACCTCAGCCTCCCAGGCATTGGGATTACAGGCATGAGCCACCACGCCCAGCCTGAGGATTTCTTTTTTTCTTTTCTTTTTTTTTTTTTTTTTTTTTTAGACAGAGTCTCACTGTGTCGCCCTTGGTAGAGTGCTCTAGCGTCACAGCTCACAGCAACCTCAAACTCTTGGGCTCAAGAGATTCTCTTCCCTCAGCCTCCCAAGTAGCTGGGATTACAGGCATACCCTACAACGCCTGGTTGTTTTTTATTGCAGTTGTCATTGTTGGTTAGCTAGCCCGGGCTGGGTTCAAACCTGCCAACTTCGGTGTATGTGGCTGGCACCGTGATCACTGTGCTACAGGTGCCAAGCCTTAGGTTTTCAAATTTTAAGACAAGCTTTCCTAGTAATTTTGGTCTTAGCTCTAAGCTACTTAGTGAAACATTCAGATGTTTCCTGAGCCTGTCATCATTAACATTTCTCTGTTTCCTGTCTCTTTAGTCTAATAAAAGTATTAAACAAGAATTTGATATTACTTGATTCTATGATGAAAAAATTTCATTACTTAACATTGGGATTTGCCATATGAAATGTGGCGCTTAACATAATTCATGAGATAAGCAAGTTAAGCCATAAGGATACGGATTATAGACTTACCATCTTTGTGTTGTCACTAAACGGTTATTACTTTTAAAATAATTCATACGTTAATCCATGCTTCCATCCATCAATTCATTCATTTTTTGCTGAAAATTTCTTCTTGAACCATTTCATAATTATTTCTTGAGAATCTACTATGTACTAGGTTCTGTTGAAGACAATAGGCACACAGCCTGGCAGATGGTAGGTGATATTTCCCCCCTGACAGAGTTTTATTCATTGAGCAGAGACAAACAAGAAACAAAATGTAAATAATATAGGTTTAGAAATTACTAACCTGAGCAAGATTAAGACCTCATCTCTACTAAAAATAGAAAAAACTAGCCAAGCATCATGGTGGGTGCCTATAGTGTCAGCTACTGTGGAGTTTGAGGCACAAAGGATCTCTTGAGCCCAGGAGTTTGAGGTTGCTGAGAGCTATGATGATGCCCTGGCACAATACTTAGGACTTAGGGTGAGTGAGTGAGACTGTCTCAAAAAAAAAAAAAAAAAAAAAAAAAAAAAATTACCAACTGCAATAAAATAAATAAAATGTGACAGTGAGACAAAGTGATGGGGGTATAGATGGAACTTTTGATGGGGTGATTCTGGAAAAATCCTCTCTCACAAAATAAAAGGTTTCAATGATGAGATTTCAACAATAAGGAGAAACCATGGGAAAATCTGGAGAAGCAGTGATCTAGAAAAGGGAGAGAAGAGCCCTGATAGGGAAATAAACATTCACATAGTAGGGCGGAGCCTGTGGCTCAGTGAGTAGGGCGCTGGCCCCATATACTGAGGGTAGTGGGTTCAAACCTGGCCCCACCTGGCCAAACTGAAACAAAAAATAGCTGAGCATTGTGGAGGGTGCCTGTGGTCCCAGCTACTTGGGAGACTGGGCTGGAGGTTGCTGTGACCCCATAGTATTCTACCGAGGGCAACAAAGTGAGACTCTGTAAAAAAAAAAAAAAAACATTTAGTTCGGCGCCTGTGGCTCAAGCGGCTAAGGCACCAGCCACATACACCTGAGCTAGTGGGTTTGAATCCAGCCCGGGTCCACCAAACAACAATGATGGCTGCAACCAAAAAATAGCCAAGTGTTGTGGTGGACATCTGTAGTCCCAGCTACTTGGGAGGCAGAGGCAGGAGACTTGCTTGAACCCAGGAGTTGGAGGTTGCTGTGAGCTAGGGCACTCTACCCAGGGCCACAGCTTGAGGCTGTCTCAAGAAATAAAAAGAAATCACATTGTAGAGAAAAGGAAGACCTGTGTGTATAATACCCTGACTCTCTTGTGCCTGGACAAGCAATAGGATGGCTTAAAGTAGGATTTTAATATTGAAGATAGGTGTTAAGTGGCTGAATTTGTTACATATTTTGGAGGCCCACCAACAAGACTTGTTATGACACATGGGTTATAAGAGAAAGAGAGGCTCTTGGGTTTTTTATTTAAACCACTGGGTGGGAGGTTTACCGAGGAGGAGGATACCAGGGGGAGTTTTCTTTGAAATTTGTCATTTTTTTCTATTTGGAATCTAAGAAATATACATTATACTCAAGAGAAAATGTCAAGTAGGAGGAAGAATATTTGAGTATGAACACAGGCAGCCCAGAAGTCAAGCTTTCATCAAACATTTCTCTGCTACAGGCTATTTGCTTCTGAGCAAACGGCACCCACCAGCATCTCTATGATACAGCTGTAAGGCCTAAGAACAGAGACCACTTGTGTCAACATGATTTTGTTATTTGTTCCAGGAAAAATTGCTAAAGGAAGATAAGATCATAAGCCAATAACATGACTTTACCGTTTGCTTTGGGAAATCCCTGCAAATCAGATTATCTGAGAGAAGTCTGCTTACCTGGATAAAACTCCCTTATCAAACCAGGGTCTATATATCAAGCCTCACTTTACGATTCTCACCTCACTGTGCCTATCAACCCTAAACTACTATTTCACAAATTTGCCTAATCCCATTCTTTTCCCCACTTGGAAATACCTGCCCAAACCCTCTTGAGCCCAGACTCCCCAAATCTTATACAATTCTTTTTCTTTTTTGTACTATTAGAAAAGTTTATTTACAAAAAGTTGAATATAAAAATGTACACAACTTGATTTTGATGTCATAGTAAAACAGGCTCTTTGGAGTGTGGACATGGATTCCCCTGTTAAACCACCATTATTTATACTCCTTCCCAGGCTTCTAACATGGGGGTACTGTTTGCTCCTGTTACCACCATTCCAATATCATCTGTTGCCTACTAGTTGCCATGTGCACACATTCATTTACCACAAGATTCATAAAGGGATCCAATCTTTGCAATATTCTTTGGATGTGTTTGCCACCATTTAATTTCAACGATCACTTCTTGTCCATAAATGTTTTCAACTTGGGAGGGTGAGCTTTGCTCACGGTAACTACTCTGCCAGATCAAAGAGAGGAGAAATGTAATTTGCAGCCCCTAGCATGCTCCGGTGGGAAACCAGGCGTCTAGAGCGGTGATTTCAATCAATTGTAACCATGCAGGGACACCTATTGCCTTCTCTGCTCCTCATCTCTTTATTTTTTCTAGGACTGAAATTTGGTGGAAGAAATAAGCTTCATGTCACATATTTTTGTATACAACTATCTTCTAGCTCCATGAACCAGCACTCTCTCCTTTTAAAGGTATTGATGAAGTATATCATCTCATTTTATATCAAATACCTGATGAATCAAATTTTTCAGGATGAAATAGATCAGTGGTGAAAGGAAAAGAGAGAAGGGCATTGCTAGGCCTTTGGGTAGTAAAACATAACCTCCATGAAATTACAATGTGTATCTTGCAGAAATATACACACAAAAGTTCGTACATCCTGATACATTAAATGTTTATAACTTTTTCTGAACACAAAAGCTGTATGTGACAATGATGAAGTATTTAGAAAATTGACATTAGTGCAAAAGAAAACAATAAAAATCACCCAAGTTCTTCCACTCTGAGATCACTGTTACCATTTTAGTGTATAACCACCCAGCCCTTTTTCCTCACATAGATACTCTTTTATTTTCTAAAGCAAGGTCATGTTTTTACTTACTGTTTTAAAATTTGCTTTTTCAGTTTACGATGGATCCTCAATATCTTCCCATGTTATTATTCCTTAATAAATAATGTTATAACATAAAGAAATTATCTCTATGCTGACTTCATCTATATTATGACAGTGAGTGTTGCCCCCTATACATCCCACAACTCAATGCTGTCGCCATAACTGACTGGACTACCTCTGAGCACCTTGGCTCATCATTTTGGGCCAAGGGACTGATTAACTGGAGACCAAGAAAGCTAATTCAGCTTCTCAGTGCCTAGGCCATCAATGTGTAAAGCTCGAGACTTTCTGTTAGATGTGTTCTGCCACTTGCAGCAAAAAGCCAAGGAGGCCACATTTCTGTTTGAATGTCCGACAGTGCCTCTGAGCCACAGGACTGAGGGTTAGCCATTTAACCTAATCACGCCTTACCTAGACTCATTACTAAATTAATACCAGAAGCACACCCAGAAAAAGAATAAAGAAATAAAAGGGAAGGAGGAAAAGAGAAAGAAGCACTACGAAATATCTGCCCTCTCTTCCACCCCTGAGAAGCGAGATGGTAAAGTGTCACATCTGCACTCTTGGTTAGGATGAGCCAACTGGTGAAAGATGTCAGGGTTGGCTCCTGTTTTTGATCCTCACCAAGGCTCCTGTATAAGGCACAGAGATTGACTGACTTTTAAAGACAGCATCAGAAAAGGAAGAATGTAACACACTGACTATATTAGAGGAGGAGGTCAGCTAGGGATGAGGAAGGGAGGAGGGACAGGAAAAGTTAGTCAACTGGTTCCAGCAAACAGCCCTTGAAGGAACACAGAGGAGGAGAAGAAAAGAGCTATTAATTTCCCAGAGTTGCACAGGTACAAAGTGACTCATCATATCACAATTGTAAAAAGTTAGCATAAGTTTCCTTGTGGGAAAAACAAGGGAAGGATGGGCAACATAATGAGATACTGTCTCTCTAAAGAAAAAAAAAATTAGCTGGGTGTGGTGGTACATGCCCGTAGTCTTAGCTACTTGGGAGGCTGACGCAGAGAATCACTTGAGTCCAGGAATATAATGTTCCAGTGAGCTGTGATCAGTACACTACTGTAATCCAGCCTGGGCAACAGAGCAAGATGCTATCTCTAAAAATAAAATAAAATAAATAAATAAATAAGATTTATAGCTAATAAATAAATTTAGTATTTATTCTTCATTTATCCTCTCCCCAAAACTTTAAAGCAATAAACCTTAAGCAATTCTCTATATGCTAAATTAGTAGACCTCTTTATATCAAACCATTGTCATATTATTAATATTCTGCATAATTTTAATGTAATACAGTAAGTAATCTGATATAAGTAAAATGAAGTTCTATAAGAACACAGAGGAGAGTTTCTCAGACTGGATTGAGCCTGGATTTGGTCTATCTGGAAGATAAGAACTGAGTCTACAAGAATGAGCAGGAATGAGACAGGAAGAAATTAAAAGTATGTTTTATTTTATTTTATTATTATTATTTTTTTAGAGACAGAGTCTCACTTTGTCGCCCTCGGTAGAATGCCGTGGCATCACAGCTCACAGCCACCTCCAGCTCTTGGGCCTAGCGATTCTCCTGCCTCAGCCTCCTGAGTAGCTAGGACTACAGGCACCTGCCACAATGCCTGGCTATTTTTTGCTGCAGTTTGGCTGGGGCCGGGTTTGAACCCGCCACCCTCTGTATATGGGGCTGGTGCCCTACTCACTGAGCCACAGGTGCTGCCCTAAAAGTAGGTTATAGGTAGAGTATAAATTAACAAGCTTGAGAAAAGCAGTGAACACTGGAGAGAGCCCTAGAGGAAAAGGTGCAGAATGGGCAACTGTGAGAGATGAGGGACCCACCTCATGCGCTATCCTGAAGACTTAGATGTTTATACCATTAGGATTGTTGAGAAATTCATGGAATGCCTTAAATTGGCTTCCCTGGAAAAAAACTTTGAGACAGAAGATTTCATGCAGCAAGTTTGGTCAGGGAGTGTGCTTGGGAGGAACATCTGGAAGGGAGACAGTCTCAGCCAAAGGGAGCTGACCTGCAATGCCTTTGTCCCCAAAGATTACAAAAGGACCTGTAGAGTTACAGCAACAGTGTCCCAAATTCAGACAATGGGGGCGGGACCCTTGTATCTTTGTATCAGCCAGTCAGTCATTCACCGTTGAACGTGAGAGGGGGCTGGGGGATAGGCAAACCAATTCTCTGAAGCTAAGAGCAAGTTCCCAGCACAGGGTGAAGTTGGCAGTAGATAGCTGCTATCTCAGCGGTTGGGGATAAGTGCATGTGTTTGATGAAGGGTCTTCAATGGAGACCACAGCACCCACTGTACACAGAAGAGGTAAAGTTACTGAGATTTCTGTGTGCCAGGCACTGGTCTGAGCACTGTATTTTTAGTCTTTAGTACAGGGCTATGAGAAAGATACTGTTATTATCCTCATTTTATGGAAAAGAAAACTGAGGCACAGAAAGATTGCATGATAAAACCAGGTCCCAGAGCCAGGCTGTCTCACTTTATAACCTAGGGTTATAAATCCCTTATGCTGGCTTTCAATGAGAAGGAGTATGGTCAACATTGCAGGTCAGACAGCCCTCCTTAGAAAGTATGCAGGTGGGAACAAGTGCTATGGAAAAATGAGAAGCAGAGGATTGGATAGTGAGGACCAGAGGGTGGCACTGGGGGACAGCTGTAATTTTACACATGTTTGAACAAAAGCCTGAAAGAGGGTAAAGAGAGAGACCTGCAGAGTCCTGGGTGAAGAGCCTTCCAGGTAGAGAGATCAGTACAAAGACCTCCAGGTGAGAGCGATGAGGTACTTGGAAATCAAAAAGGTACATCAAACTCAGCACGTCCAAAACTGAGCTCATGATCTGGAGCAGGAAGGAAGCAGAAGTGGGGGACGAAGCCCAGGCCCGGGGGGCCCAGGGGAGCCAGGGCAGATGCTGTAGCCAGCCTCAGGACTCTGGCTGTAGCTGTGAAGGAGACGGACAGTAACTGGAAGGTATTGAGGGAAGGGGGGCTGCATGTGACTTGTGTTTCATAAAACTTGCTCTGGCTAATGTGTGGAGAGCAGACATGGGGGCAAGGACAAAAGTAAGAAAACCACCTAAAAGGCCATACGAGGCAAGGGACAATGGCAGCTTGGAACAGAGTGGTGGCCATGGCAGAGGAGAGGAGCCACAGGGAAGTATTGGAGTTTTGGCCTGTCCCGAAGAAGAGCTGACAGGATTTGCTGGCAGACTGAACCTAAGGAGTGAGAGAAAGGGGCTGGGACGGAGACGAAGGACAACTCTAGTTTCTGATCTGATCAATTAGAGATGCCTTTTGCCAAGATGGATAAATCTTAGGAGGCAGTGAGTGGGAGAGGATCAGGGGCTCAGCTTTGGGCGTGTTAGTTTGATGTGCCTGTTAGATTTCCAAGGAGATACTGGGCATTAGTGAGACATACAAATCTGGAGTTCAAAAGAGCTCAGGAGTAAAAATAAAAGCCGCCTGCCAACTGAATGGAGCCCCTCTTGGCCAGGGGACCCCAGGGAAAACCTTAAAGCGGGGTTCCCAGCAACGACAAGGTCGGGAAACTCAGACATGCCTCGTACAGCCAGCCTTTGAAAAAGACTCGCTCCACAGCTGATTTCCATCAACCGCCTAATGCTGCTTCGCCCTCTTCCAGTCTCGGCACAACTGAACAGCATTCCTTCCTGAACAGGGGCCACCGACCACGCAGGGGTTCTAATCAACACACGGAGGATGCACAATAAGGGTTTCGTGTCCTCTGCTTTGCCTTGTAATGTTAGACGGCTGAAAACGCCACCCTTGGATTATGCTAAAGCCCGCATTTTTTTTGTACAGTTGAAATTACGAAGGGCATGAAGCTCAATTGCGCATGTGCGTCCTTCTCATTATACATATTCATGACTCCTCCCATAGCTTGTTGAATATGTATATTAGCCACGCCCCTCGGCGTAAATGCCTGTTCTCGTTGACCTTTTGTGGCAGCTGGTGTTCCCAGCCGTCCAGAATGGCTGTGCACAGGCTGCCACTCTTCATGAGAAATAAAACTCTTTTCAAATGATGAACCTCATCATTTTCTTCAGTTGACAGAGTGGTCTGGGCTGAAGATGCACATTTAACAGTCTTCATATTTAAAGTCTTGAGATTAGATGAAAGCACCTAGGAGTGAGTATAGATAGGGAACGGAGCTCTGGGGAAATTTATCGGCAAGAAGTCATTAAAACTAAAGGAGTTTTGTTTGTTTTTTAAGAAGACTACTGCAAGATATTATGGGGGAAAGACCACATTATTTTTAGAAGATAGAAAGCTTTAGGGTTGTTTTGAGCTGTATAACTGGGAAGTTTTCACTGCCAGAACGAGGCACTTTTATAAGTGTAGAAAGAGACAGTTGTGGTTACACAGACATCTGCACTGTTTAATTCCAGTTTTCTCTACCAGGACTTAGTAAAAAGAAAGAATTCACATAAAACACTGAAAGAGGAACGGGTCAGAAACATCTGTGGCTGGAATAATTTTGGTTGCTCAAAAAAAACCCATGAGGGGCAGTGCCTGTGGCTCAAAGGAGTAGGGCGCTGGCCCCATATACTAGAGGTGGAGGGTTCAAACCCAGCCCCGGCCAAAAAAAAAAAACAAAAAACATGAGATATAGTCTTTGTATTTCCTGCCAGTAGATATTACTTAAATTTAATAGCAGCAAATGAGAGAAAGTAAGGCTGAGAAGTGTTTGCTATGTTTGGCCTTTTCCCAAATGTTTCAGCATAGTGTTGAGTGTAAGGGATAGTTTTGGAGGGGAGAGAGGGCATCATTTAGAAGGTAGATTTCAACGGGCAATAGAAAGTGAGAAATTGGAACTAGAAAATGTATGGACTTCATCTTTCAAAAACTTATCTAGATGTCAGAATAATTTTTTAAAGGTAAACTCATGACTCTTATAGAAATAAAGTGAAGACATTTCAAAAATTATTATTACATATTATTTATTGAGGAAATGGTAAAGATGTCACAACCCATTCAAAATCATGAATTTGTATGTAGTGAAAGAATGTTAAAATGAATTTAACAAATGACTGCAAAACTGGCTTTTTCCATGGAGATGGTGAGAGTGGGGAGGAGAAGGATCATCTCCTACTGGACAGTTATTTCATGTCTATAGACAATAATTATTCAAATTGCAAGAATATGGAGAGGATAGGAAGCCAAGCTCCAAAACTCACTGGAGATCACCTCTAGTACTTATAAATTTGAGTGAATTCCTCTGAGACTGGAGGATAGGAAAGAAGAAAGGTGAAGATATAGAAATAGAAAGGATTTGGGGAAACTGTTGCAGCTCTCTGTGGCAGTTGGGGTAGCTGACATAGAATGGCATCAGTCTTACAAATAAAATTGTGTTGTTATTATTAATTACAAATCATTTAGGAGTCAGAAAATCTGAGATAAAACAGCAATTGAGTTCTAATTTTAACACTGAGTTTCCTAGTAGCAAAGGCAAAAATAGAAAAGTGGGAATCATGTTATTCTGATTGGCCCAGGCAAAAGAAGAGGGCAGGATTTTCTGGAAAGGGGTGGTTTGCTGAGGGGAGAAGGTTATGAGCTGGGTGAAGAAAGCGGGGAAGGTTCGAAATTCCCTGAGCAGAATGGCTGAGGGAATTGACTGAGACCAAGTTAAAGAATTCTTAAACTGCACTGTGAGACCACAGGGGTAAGACATGTGTGTGCACTTGGAGTTAATTTGAAATACACACCAACTCCTCCAAGAAACCTTCCCTGGGAGTCAGTCTGGGTTAAGGTGTCCTCTGCCCTTGTAGCTCTTTGTGGCAATTGGCAAGTGGTTTACTGTTTCTTTTCTGTTTCTCCCAGTAGAGCTCCAGGAAGGCAAAAAATATGTCTGTGCACCAGTGCCTAGTGCAGTTGTGTGTCCCTAGTCCCATACCAGGGAAGTTGAAAGTGTAAGGAAGAAGGGACTGGAGATGCAAAGGCAGACAGTTCAGTGGGTTGGCAGGTTGGACACTGAGCCCGGAGGAGACCAGCACTGGGGATCGGGGGCCGCTAGCCTTTCTCGCCCTGCCTAGCACTTGGTAACATCGGGAGCCAGCTGCTTCCTCCCAGTCACAGAGAGATGAACTGGAAGTGCCTGAGCAGTGAGCCAACTGACACAAAGCCTGCAATGGCCTTCAGGTGCCTTGGCCTGCTGTCTGATGGTTACAGTTCAGGGGGAAATTAATTCCTTTAAATATATTTTTGTCATATATATATGACATATATATATATTTCCTGATTATCAAAATAACATATTTTTATTACCGTAAATCTACAAAATAAAATTATAGAGAAGAAAATAAAATTCCTACGTAGTTATTGTTTTTCTGTATTCTTTGTCATTCCTTTTTATACGAGTTATATGTATAGTGTGCTCTTTTTTCTTTTCTTTTCTTTCTTTTTTTTTGAGACAGAGTCTCACTCTCTGCCTGGTCGAGTGCTGTGGCCTTATCATAGCTCACAGCAACCTCAAACTCTTGGGCTCAAGATATCCTCCCACCTCAGCTTCCCTGAGTAGCTAGGACTACAGGCACCCACCATAACACTTGGCTAATTTTTCTATTTTTAGTAGAGATGGGGTCTCATACTTGCTCAGGGTGGTCTGGAATTCCTGAGCTCAAGTGATCCATCCACCTCCCGGTCTCCCAGAGTGCTAGGATTACAGCTATGAGCCACAATACCTGGCCTGTGTAGTGTTTTCTTTACACAATTGGGATTACAGTATATATACAAAATTATTTTATATTACTTTATATTTATTTCCATTTATTATATATTTATATTATTAATTATATATTGTTTTATATTATGTTATATATTGTTATAAACTTTTCTGATTTTTAAACTTATAATTATATCCCCAAATATTCCTGTGCCCTTAAACTATTTCTCCCAAAATGAGTTTTAACATTTATCTTAATTGTTCTTCTGTTATTGAGAATTCAGGATGTTTACAGTTTTTCCCTATTCTAAAGCAGTGCATTGATGAACATCTCTGTTCAAAAATACTTAAGGACACCCTCGTTTTTTGGTTTTTTTTTTTTTTTGGGACAGAGTCTCAAGCTGTCACCCTGGGTAGGGTGCCATGGCATTATAGCTCATAGCAACCTCCAACTCTTGGGGTCAAGTGATCCTCTTGCCTCAGTTTTTCTACTTTTTAGTAGAGATGGGGTCTCACTTTTGTTCAGGCTGGTCTCGAATTCCTGAGCTCAAGTAATCCACCTGCCTTGGCTTCCCAGAGTACTAGGATTACATATGTGAGTCACCGTGCCCAGCCTGGTACACCTTGATTATACCTTTAGAATAGATTCCTATAAGTGGAATTATTGGAATCACAGGAATAAATTTTTAAAGAACTCTCTAAGTGAAGAAGCTCTCAGGAAAATTGCAATTTATACTTTCATCAATTTATACTTTAATCAGAATGTTTAAGAGTACCCATTTCCCTGTACCCTAATAAGTACAGAGTATTAACAATGAAAATTTTTTTTGTGGAAGAAACTGGTGTCATGTCAATCAGCATAGGACTGTTCCCTACACAATATATTTTGTCTAATCTGCCTTTATTATTGGGGAAGATGATAGTGAAGGAGGTCAGTCTAATATAAATAGATTATCATACACAGTGTTACATGATTAAATTTAAATGCAGACCAAAACAACTATTTTGTCTTTATAAAAACTCTTAGCTTTTAGAAAATTCAGATACAAAATAAAATAAAATGTTGATTTCAATATTATCTAAATGAAAATATCGTGCAAATCTTGGACAAAGATTTTTTAAAGTAATGCAATCTCTAGTAGGAAGCATATATATGTCCAGAAAAGGGATTGTGCAAATTAATTACACATGTTATCACAAAATTGTCATTTAATGTTATTATGCTTTGACACAGGGGAAAGAGAAAAACTATTGCTTCCATTTTGTAATTTTATTGTGTTTTATTATTTATATCTGATCCTTTATATTATTTCTAATCTTCACAAAATTCTGCAAGGAAGATTTCTCTTTTTAGTTCCAATTTATAGACAAGAAAATAGGCTGAGAAAGGTAAGAACCTCAGTGAAGGACACACCAGTAGGTGGTAGGCCAGTATTTGGGCCTAGATTTGTGTGACTCCAAAGCTCTGCTCACTCCACTATGTTGTAGGAACTTAACGGGGAGCTACCGTAAGGCACTGTATGAGAGAATGATGGACACCCCAGGTTGGTGACAGAAGCCATTCACCTCCTTCCCTGGTGACCCAGAGTGAAAATGTTGAGAAGTTAACACTTTTTGTTATTTCTGGACTTAAATTAATACTATGTTTAAATGTGTAAAATTAGCACTGGACTGATTTGTTTGCTAAACTGTAAGGAAAGAACAGAAGCATTTTTCTCTTTTTGAGAAAGAAGCAAAGGGGGAAATGAATAAGGGTAATGGGTGAAGAATAGAAATCAACCCTGTGAGAGGGAAACAACCACAACACCACAGAGGACGTCCAGGTGCTGAATGGGTCAGGGTAGTGCTGAGGGCACGGCAGTGTATTTGCAGGTTGGGAAGCAGAGGAAAGGATGGTTTTAGAATCAGGCCAAGTGGGTGAAGTCAGGTGGATGATCTCACAGACAGGACACTGAGCCATCTCTTGTTTTGTTCTGCCACCTGTCTCCACCACAGGGATGTGCCAACCACTTGATGCTACAATCAGATGGCCCTCACTTTTTGCCATATTGATACAACTGATCAGCAAAAATCAGTGACCACAGACTGGTTCTGGCTGGTTTATAGAGTCTGTGCACAGAATTCCTCTGTGTCCTCCATTTCACCTTTTGATATATACAGGCTAATTTTAATGTATTTAAGTATTAAAATACTTAATACTTAAGTATTAAGTATAAGTGAGGCGAGGTGGCTCACACCTGTAATCCTAGCACTCTGGGAGGGGAGGTGGGAAAAATCACTTGAGCTCAGGAGTTTGAGACCAGCCTGAGCAAGAGCAAGACCCCGTCTCTACTAAAAATAGAAAAAAAAAAAAAGTGTTAAGTCCTCACCCGAAGTAAACATGAGACATGTGTAACGTACATGTTTCTTACTATGCATTTGCACACACCCCTTCATGAATATTCATAATCCTCCTGAAACCTGTTGGAAATGTGTATTTAGCCAACCTGTTCAGCATAAATTCCTGTTTCACCCTTCCTCATTCAAAGTGCCTGCTTTCAAGGACGGTGCCTGTAGCCCAGTGGGTAGGGCACTGGCCACATACACCGAGGCTGGCGGGTTCAAATCCAGCCCAGACCTGCCAAACAACAACTACAACAACAAAAAATAGCTGGGCGTTGTGTGGGTGCCAGTAGTCATAGCTACTTGGGAGGCTGACGCAAGAGAATCTCTTAAGCCCAAGAGTTTAAGGTTGCTGTGAGCTGTGACACGATGGTACTCTACTGAGGGTGATATAGTGAGACTCTGTCTCAAAAAAAAAAAAAAAACCCAAAAAACTAAACAAAAAAAAGTGCCTGCTGTCAGTTCCCACTGGAGGCTATGCTTTCCAGCCTGAGGGATGGCCAGCCTGCAGGCTGTAATCCTTTTATAAGAAATATTCCTCCCCTTTCCAAATTTATAGACCTTATGATTTGAAGTCAACATTCTGTTTATCTCAAGCAATAAAAAAGATATCAAAGTTCTTAGAGAAGTCCCTGGCATATAATAAGTATTCAATTGGCACTAGATGTTTTTATAAGTTAAAGCAACACTTTTTTTGTGTTTTTTTTTTGAGACAGAGTTTCATTTTGTCACCCTCGGCAGAGTGCTGTGGTGTCACAGCTTATAGCAACCTCCAACTCCTGGGCTTAGGCCATTCTCTTGCCTCAGCCTCCTGAGTAGCTGGGACTACAGGTGCCCGCCACAATGCCCAGCTATTTTTTTGTTGCAGTTTGGCCGGGGCTGGGTTTGAACCCCCCACCCTCAGTATATGGGGCCAGCACCCTATCCACTGAGTCACAGGTGCCCCCCTAAAACAACACTTTTATCTAAGTCTCTGGAGTTGAGGTCTTCAAGATATATTGGATATATTTGAATAACAGCCATGTTTTCTAGGCAGCAAAAGGCAGCAAGATTTTTGGAACCTTGGAATTTGGAATCAGATACTTATCAAAGACGTAGTAGCCATCATTAGGTTGCAAAATCATTCACTGTGCCTTTCTAGAGCTGTGTATTTAAGCTCCAGTGGTGCTTAGCACTTAGGCTGAATCAAGAGTATTCCTTTTGCCTGAATTGCAGAATGGTCTAGACAGCTTAGGAGATGTCTACTTTCCTATGGACCACCAGGAGAGCTGTTTCCCCCTGAGCCCCGTTTATAGCACTAGCTACATAAAGTTCCAGAGAGACAATTCATAGAAACTCTACCATGGAATCCAAAATAATAGAATGCAAAAAGAGAAATACAGAAAGAAAAGAAGAACCAAAAGAAGGAAAAGCACATAAATGCAAGGACATTTTTGTTTATTTGTTTGTTTGTTTTATAGGATCTTAATAAGAGATCTCTTAATATGAAACTCTCTCAGAACAACACCCCCACAAAGTAAAATTATCAACTACTTTGTGGGGATGTTGTTCTGAGAGAGTTTCATATATCACCTCTTTTAATCTTTACAGCCAACTGTAAATTAGAGTTATTATCCTCATTTAATAGATGAGGAAACTGAGGGATAAAGATATTAAATAATGTATCCAAGGCCATGCAGTCAGTAATTGCAAACAGAGGATTCAACCCCATCTCACTAATTCAAGACTTCATGGTATTAAATATTTTTCTATACAATTTTCACTCTTGGCCAAGACCGATGCCATTACTGGGTATGGGCTGTTTGGGAGGTCTGGATAAAGGTGGGGTATAGCAGTAATTTTTAAGTGGAAGCCGTGAGGTTAACCTATGTTGACAGGGTGCTGTTATCATTAAGAAATGATTTACAGATCCTCATTATATTACCTTAGGTAACACTAGCTGCTATAACAACCCCCCAAATGTATAATGACTCAAAGACAGTAGAAATCTGTTTTTCACATATATAAAGTTCCGAAACGATTGTTCCTAATGGAAGATGACTCTTCCCCGAGATTGACCCAGCTCATCTTAGGCTCTTCCACCTGCAGCTTGGCTGAGAATCACAGCGTCCGTGATCCTCTTCAAGCCAGAGGAAGGGGAAGAACACGAGAGGGTTTTACGAACCAGTCTGGAGGTGGCAGACATCGCTGCAGTTCACCTTCTATTGAGGAACTCAGCCACTCAGCCATATCTCACCAAAAGGGAGGCTGGGAAGTGTCCAGTAAAGGCAGAGCCATCCTCTCTCTGCCACAGTTGAGCTCATTAATGACAAGATTTCTGTCCATTTTATTCTCAAAAGGAAATCAGAATTTTATTTCAGGTATTACTTTGCTTTATTTCTAATGTAAAATTTACATTTAAGTCAAAGAGAATTGCATGACCCTTTTCTTCTGTGGAGAGGGGTCTATGTGCTGTGCATTCTTTCGAAGGTTCTAAAGTAGATATCTCCCCCTCTGAGTCTGAAACTTTTTCCATTACTTCCTTTCTCACTACTTTAACAGAACATTTTATCTTAGAGGAAGTTGTAAAACCAACACACATAAGAAAGCATCATTTAAACATTAACTGATAAAACATTTACAGTCTTGTTATGCTTGTCTGATTTATTGATGCCTATAATTTTATAGACTGATGTGAACAGATACATAATAATGTCATTTCCATTTATGGCATTTTACATATTAATAAATTAGGTGTTAACAAGGTGGTAATGATGGTACCCTTACAGAAAACTCACCAGATTTTACTTCAATTTTCAGGAATATCCCTTTATGTTCTCCAAGTTTTAAATATTTCCCTGTTATAACACACATTTTAACTTTATATTTTATCTATTAAACTAGTTAATATAAGAGACTGAAAAATGAAAATACTTGATGAAAAGCCAAGATCTCTCTCTCTCTCTTTTTATGAGACAGAGTCTCACTCAGTCACCCTGGGGTAGAGTGTCATGGCATCACAGCTCACAGCGACCTCAAACTTTTGGGCTCAAGAGATACTCTTGCCTCAGTCTCCCCAGTAACTGGGACTACGGTCACCTGCCACAACACCCAGCTATTTTTTTTAGAGATGGGATCTCTCTCTTTCTCAGGCTGGTCTAGAACTCCTGAACTCAAGGGATCCACCAGCTTCTGCCTCCCAGAGTGCTAGGATTAAAGGCATGAGCCACCATGCCAGGCTAAGATCATCTCTTTGATCCCCTACTACTCCCAATCCAAAGCAGGAAGTCATATCTGCCTCTTCTGCTCTTACATAACACTTCAGCTGCATTTCTCTGGACACACTTAGTATATTCTTTCTGCCTCACTTTGTAGTCATTTATTTATATACTTTCTCTTCCCAGCAGTAATACCGCTGTTATTGCTTTTAGGGGAAAAGCTTATGTCTCATTCTTTCCCAGTAGTGAGCACGCGCGCACACACACACACACACACACACACACACACACACAGAGAAAAAAACTAATTTAAGCTCTTTCTTCTCTTTTTTTTACTTTAACTGCAAATATTTCTGAAAACATCAAACTACCACGTAAAAACATTTTCTCTTAGCTCTGCCAAAATATTCATTCATCCACGAACAACAACAATGAAAATTCACAATCCACCAGCATAGAAAGCCATAAGCAACAAGCCATTCTAATGCCAAGAGTGGGCATTCATAAGTATTATTCATCCACAAATAAAGTCTGAAGATAGGACTTGAGAAGGTGACCAACTCATCTTAGAAAAGTCAAAGAGGTTTAATGAAGAAATCAACATTTAAGATGTTAAGGTGAAGAGGTGGAGAAAGATTTTTAGTCATAGAAAACAGCATTGAAAAAAAAAGGCAAGAGATTATGCCATGGACAGTGGATAATTAGGGAAATAAGAATCTCCACATGGCAACAGGCTTCTCGTATATCTTTAGTCCATCACCCAGCAACCATGGCTGAGTGGCATTTTGCTAGGTTAAATCAAAATGCAATTAGATTCATAATATGCAAATATCTTTTCTCATTCTGAAGGCTGTTTGCTTTGGTTGTTATTTCCTTAGCTGTACAGAAGTTTTCAGTTTAATTAAATCCTGTTTGTTTATTTTTGTTGTTGTTGCAATTGCCACAGAAGTCTTCTTCATAAAATCTTTTCCCAGGCCGATATCTTCAAATGTTTCCCTACACTTTCTTTGAGGATTTTTATTGTTTTATATCTTGGGTTTAAATCTTTTATCCATCTTAAATCAATTTTTGTAAGTGGTGAGAGATGCGGGTCAAGTTTCAGTCTTCTACATGTGGTTATCCAATTCTCCCAATACCATTTTTGAATAGGGATTCTTTCCCCTAGTATATGTTCCTATTTGGTTTATCAAAGATCAGGTGGCTGTAAGATGTTAGTTTCATCTTCTGGTTATCTATTCAGTTCCAAATGTCAATGTCTCTATTTTTGTGTCAATACCATCCTGTTTTGATAGTATAGCTGTAGTATAGCTGAAAGTCTGGTAGAATGATACCCCAGGCGTTGTTTTTATTACTAAGAATTGCTTTGGCTATATGGGATTTCTTCTGGTTCCATACGAAATGAAGAATTATTTTTTTCCAAATCTCAAAAGGATAATAATAGTATTTTAAGGGGGATTGCATTGAATCTGTAGATTGTGGACAAAAACTTGATAACTAGGATCTATACAGAACTCAAATTAAACAACAAAGGGCAGTCCTGTGGCTCAAAGGAGTAGGGCACTGGCCCCATATGCTGGAAGTGGGGGGTTCAAACCCAGCTCCAGCCAAAAACTGCAAATAAATAAATAAATAAATAAAAATTAAACAACAACCAAAAAAAAGATCCAACCATCCCATATATCTCTTGGAAAGAGAGATGAATAGAACCTTCTTTAAAGAAGACAAATGAGAATGGCTAACATATGAAAAAATGCTCACCATCTCTAATCATCAGAGAAATGCAAATCAAAACTACCCTGAGATATCACCTAACCCCAGTGAGAATGGCCCACCTCACAAAGTCTCAAAGCTGCAAATGCTGGCATGGATGTGGAGAGAAGGGAACACTTTCACACTGCTGGTGGGACTGCAAACTAATATAACCTTTTTGGAAGGAAGTATGGAGACTCTTCAAAGAACTCAAATTTGACCTCCCATTTGATCCTGCAATTCCATTACTAGGCATATACTCAGAAGAAAAAATTTCTTTTATCATAAGGACATTTGCACTAGACTGTTTATCACAGCTCAATTTACAATCACTAAAATATGCAAACAGCCTAAATGCCCACCAACTGAGGAAGGGATTAACAAGCTGTGGTATGTGTATATCATGGAATACTATTCAGTCACTAAAAAAGATGGAGACTTTACATTTTTGTATTAACCTGGATGGAGTTGAAACACATTCTTCTCAATAAAGTATCATAAGAATGGAGAAGCAAGAATTTAATGTACTCAATTCTAATATGAAGGCAGCAGGGGTGGGGTAGGGAAATGAGGGAACAGGGCAATGGGCTGAAGGGCACACCTTTGGGGGCAAGACACAATTATAAGAGGGACTTTAACAAAACCCATCAGTGTAAACTAATTCCTTGTACCCTCAATGAATCCCAAACAATAAAAATAAATATATAAATACAATTAGAAAAGTATGGTATTTATTCTTAATAAGCTGAAGATCCGTTAAAATTGAATCAAACAGGGATCTTCTAGTCTACTAACTCTGCATGTTTCCATACTAATTGCATATCCACGTATTTAACTGCGTACCAGTTCCTGGGTGATAAAAGATATTTGATCAGCAGCTGAAGGTCTTTCCCAATCTAGAGCATCCCTTCCCTATCCTTTCCAGCATGAATTATCCAGTGTCACGTAAAACTAGAATCCAAAGTTTTTTCATATTCATGCAGGTATATTTCACTCCTGTGTGATATCCATAATCAAGACCTAATTTTTGACTAAAAGGTCTTTCTACTCTTATTATGTGAACATGGTTACTGCCCAGGATGAACTCTTTGATGTCTTATTTGAACCAATAAGAATAAATATAACAACCTGCTTTCTTTATATGTGAGCAGTGTTGTTTCTTATGTGCTATACAAATAGTTGAAGGTTAATTAGCAGTATAACTGTAAATGGTAATGCTGCCAGTCTCCTTCAGACAAGAAATGTCTGAATGTGGTTAAATTTATTAGGTAAATAACAGGTCTTTATTTACAAAAGATGTGACCATTTAGGTTTTCTGTTTTGGGAAACTAGGATTTTAAAAGATATGTTTGAAGGATAGTATAATCCATGTATGATGGTTCAGAGCAGACTTTGGAGTTGATAGCCTGAAATTCTAATTCCAGCTTCAGCAACGCTCTGATTCTCTGAGCTTCAGTTTTTTTTCTTGGGATAAAATGGGCATGAATTCTGCTTTCCATGACTGTCATGACATTGCATATAAAAAGTGCTAAGTAAATAGTGGCTGTTATTAACCCTGTGTTTTCTATGCAGAAAAAAAAATAAAAGAATAAATATAACAAGAGGCATTTGGGGAGTTTTGTTTGCTAGAAGATACATACTGTGATTTAATGTGTGAATCCACTTTACAAAGAAGTAACAGATCTAGGATTTAAATCCAGACAAGTCTAACTCCAGAACTCACATTCTTAGCCACTGTTCCATAAAGGTAAAGGAATATTACTCTAGAAGTTGTGGTCTTGTTATTTTGGCCATTCCAATAGAGACACATTAGTGTGTCTCTCTGGTTTATAATTTCCCAGTCATCATTACATGTTACCTCCATTTCTCCAGCAATAAATTCTGTGCCACGGCCTCAGGGGAGGGTATGCTACCCTAGGTAGGCCAAATGGAATATGCCAAACCCCAGGCTACAGTAATTACTTCAAGGGATGGAAAAAGATCTGGACATTATAAAACCTGGAACTTGGAGAGAGAACTCTTGACACTGCCTCTGGTTATAAGTTTAAGCTGCCTGCAACTATGTTCCCTTCCATGTAGAAAACAACTGTGCAATGAAGGAGACTAAAGTTAACCTACCAGAGAAACAAAGCATTGGTAGAGAGACCATCTCAATAGAGTTCATGGCTCTGGATGTATTTTCTCTGATGGACACATTTTGAAAGAGACGTGAGTGATAGACAATGTTGAATGCTACAGAAAGACTGAGCAGGAGAAAAAAGCACATAAAGATCTTTGGATTTACCAAAAGGGAGATTACTGGTGAGCTTTTGGGGAAAAGAGTAGTAAGGAAAAGGCTATACCACATAACTTAAAGTTTGACAACTGTATGGGATAAAAACATGCTGTGGGAAAGGGTCTCAGTAAAGGCTGAATGTAATTTAGCAAAGAAATAGAAAATTCCCAGCCTTCTAAGTCATTTACCAAACATAAATTAAATAAACCACCTCTTTCTCCCTCAGACTACTATATATTTTTGGTGGCAAAATATTAGCAAAGATTGCAACGTAGTCTGTGTGTGTGTTTTAATGTTTGGTACTTGTAATTTCTGAAATAATGGATTACTATATTGTGACAGTAATATTATTTCAAAGTATTAAACTATTAAAATTACCTCTTTCCCATGTTAATTACAGTACTATTCACAATAGCCAAGATTTGGAATTGATCTAAGTGTCTATCAGTGGGTGAATGGATAAAGAAATTGTGGTACATGTACACAGTGAAATATTATATAGCCATGAAATTGAAATTTCACCATTCATAACAACATGGATGGAACTGAAGAACATTATGTTAGTGAAATTAGCCATGCATAGAAAGACATATCTCACATTTTCTCACTCATCTATGGGAGCTAAATATTAAAAACAGTAGATCTCATAGAGACAGAGAGTAGAATGAAGTTTACCAGAGTCTGGGAAGGGGCGTGTGGATGGTTAATGGATGAAAAAGTATAGTTATATTGTTAGACAGAATTAACAATATTTGACAGTACAACAAAGTAACTATAATCAGAAATAAATCAGGATATACTTTAAAATAACTAGAGGAATGGAATTGGAGTATTCCCAACACAAATAAATGATAAATACCTGAGGCAACAGATACTCCAATTACCTGAATTTGATTAATTCACATTGTATGCATGCATCAAAACATCACATGTACCTTACACATACATAATAATTACTCATAATAATTAAGAATTTTAAAAACCAACATAATTTTTTTTTTTTTTGAGACAGAGTTTCACTCAGTCACTCTGGGTAGAGTGCTATAGTGTCACAGCTCACAGCAACCTCAGACTCTTGGGCTCAAGTGATTCTCTTGCCTCAGCCTCCCGAGTAGCTGGGACTACAGGCATCCACCACAATGCCCAGCTAGTTTTAGAGATTAGATCCCTAAAAATCAGCATAATTTTTTACAGAATTAGAAAAAACTATCCTAAAATTCATATAGAACCACAAAATACCATGAATAGCCAAAGCAATCCTAAAGAAAAAGAAGAAATCTGGAGGCATCACATCATTTAACTTTAAATTATACTGCAAGATGATAGAAACAAAAGCATGGTCCCAAGCATGACACAGGCATATTTTTAGACACACAGACCAATGGAACAGAATGGAGAAGCCAGAAATAAAGCAAAATGACTACGAACAACTAATCTTCAACAAAGTAGACACTGGGAAAAGGACCTCCTATTCGATAAATGCTGCTGGGATTGGATAGCCTCATGCACAAGAATGAAACTGGACCCTTATTTCTCACCATACACAAAAATTAATTCAAGAAGGATTAAAGACTTAGATACAAGATCTAAAACCATGTAAGAAGGAAGAGCTGCCTGGGAATTCTTCCTGGATCCTAGCCAGTAAACTCTGAAAGGTCTCTAGATTCCTGGCTGTTCCTTTCTTGGTCTTAGTCTCCAACCTTCAACCCTCAGATTTGACCTCTTGGTCCATACCCAGAATTCCTGGATGCAAGATGGAATCAACTCATTGACCTACCGATTGCTGGCTTGAGAACTGGGTCCTCTTTATACCAACGTCACAGCAGACATTGAAACTGACCCTCGGGGTCCCCAGGCTTCCTCTGGTATCCCTTACCCACCTGGCTCTTCCCAAGCCTTCCATCAAGAGAAGCTGCAGCACCTGCCCCCATCCAGTCCTGGCCCTCTACCTACTGCCAACCACACAGTTCTCCATGGGTCATACTGACTCCTCCTTCCTCCCAATCTTAATCATGAGACTGAATTTGAGGGGTTGTATTCTCCCCCTGCCCCAACTCCTCACTGCTCTTAGAGAGATGTGGGGGAATTGAACTCTAGTGCTATACTAGGGGACAGGGGTTTCTCCTCACTGCTAGACTGGAGCTGGGCTCCTCTAGACCTGGGGGTCCCTCTTTCTAGGGTCTCTGCAGGACTTATAGCTGTGAATTCTTAAAATCATGTTTTATGTGATGGGCTGGACCCCAAGCCCCTTTATGTTCCATGTAGAGAACAGTGGCTTCTCCTAGGAAGTTGTTTGGTGAAGGAAGCCCCTCCCTGGGCACTTTGTGATCGTGCTGGGTGGAGGGGGGATAGCTCCCTCACTGGTCCTGGCTCAGGGGGCTGGGATTTCGATATATTTTCTAATAAAGGATGTTGTTATCTCAAAAAAAAAAAAAAATCTAAACCATAAAAGTATTAGAAGAAAACCTAGGAAAAACTATCCTTGACATTGGCCTACATAAACAATTTATGATGGAGACTCCAAAAGCAAATAACAACAAAAACAAAAATAAACAAATGGGATGCTTAATTAAACTAAAAGCTTCTGCATTAGCTAAAAAATAATCAACAGAGAAATCAACCTACAGAATTGTTCTGTAGACAACCTACAGAATGAGAGACAGCATTTGCAAGCTACATATCTGACAAAGGCCTAATACCCAGAATCTTTCAGTAACTCAAACAAATCAGCAAAGGACATGAACAGATATTTTTCAAATGAAGATATAAAAATGGACTAAAAACATGAAAAATCTGTAATCTGAGGCCAGAGGTATGTGGATTGCTTGAGCTCAGGAGTTCAAGACCAGCTTGAGCAAGAGTTTGACCTGGTCTCTACTAAAAATAGAAAACAAACAAACAAACAAAAAAACTAGCCAGCTGGGCACATGGAGTCCAGCTACTCCGGAGGATTAGGCAAGAGGATGGCTTGAACCCAAGAGTTTGAGGTTGTTGTGAGCTACAATGATGATGACACCACAGCACTCTACCCAGGGTGACAGAGCTAGACTCCATCTCAGTAAAAGAAAAAAAAGGCAATAAAACAATAAATGCTGGTGTAAATGCAGTGAAAAGGGAACACTTAAACACTGTTGATGTGATAAAAACTATAGAAAACAGCATGGAGATAGTATAACCTGTATGGAAAACAGCATAGAGATTTCTCAGAGAACTAAAAGTAGACTTCCCATTTGACCCACCAATCTCACTCTTGGGTATCTACCCAAGAAAAATAAGTCATCTTACAAAAGACACCTGTACTGGTATATTCATCATAGCACAATTCACAACTGCCAAGATATGGGATCCATCTAAATATCCATCACTTGGTGAGTGGATAAAGAGAACGTGGTATATACCATATGCCACAGAATACTACCCAGCCATGAAAGTAAAGCAATAATGCCTTTTGTAGCACCTTGGGGCGAATTGGAGGGCCTTATTATTAATGAAGTAATCCAGGAACAAAAAAAAAAAAAACAAATACATGTTCTCACTTATATGTGGGAGCTACGCAGTGGGTATACATGGTCATACAGAGTGACATAATGGACATCAGAGGCTCAGAGGAGGAGACTGGAAGGGAGTGTGGGTTAAAAAAATTGCCTATTTGGTACAATGTGCCCAACTCAGGTGACAGGTGCACTAAAAGCCTAGACTTCTCCACTATCTATGGACAAAACCCCATTTGTATCCCTAAATCTATTAAAATAAAAACATTTTAAAATACAGTTGCAACAGAAGATACATATACTATCACTTGGAATCTTTCTATAATTGTAGAAATGAGAGACACTTATTTAATATCCAAATTTAATATCAAAATCTGAGACATTTTCTCATAGAGATCTATAGTCCATGTAGAAACACTTGTCAAACACAAAAGGGGCAAATGTTACAATCTGTCTTCATTCAAAAATGCCCCCACAAAAATACTGTATCCCCCCAAATAAAAAACAGCCAAATATACCTCCCCATGAGTAGAAATAAGAAGTAGAGGGTAAGGAGATCCCCTGAAACATTACCAGATACGCTGTTAAATATAAAAGGGCTCAGAAGTCTTCTGGTCTGGTCAGCTTTGTGGTAAGCTCATAGTAAGCTCATTGTAATTTTCCATCTCATGTGTCTTCAAGGGCTGGCAGTAAATATTATCCCCTTTCACATTTAAGCTATTCCTACCCACAATGAATACATTCATGCATATCTTTCTTATTAAAAATGTCCCTTTGTCTTTAGGCAGCTTCTCTGACCCGGCTTCAGGCAGAACTTGGATGTGGAAATGATTTTTCTCCCATGTCTCACTTGTACATGGAAAAGAATCTGCTCTGATCAAGGTTGCTCTCCAGTCTTTTCTCTTTTTCTTTTCCTCAAACAAAACTGGAAAGAAAAGGATATGCCTGCGGTCATTTGGGCGTGACTTACTTAATAGCTGTATCTTCCACTTTGTTGTTCGTTGCAGAAATAAACGTTTTGTCTCTTTGATAAGTCATCTTTGGGTGTCTTGCAATCCAGACATCAGAAGGTCTGTATGATGATGAGACTTTTAAACATTGTTTTCGCCCTGGGGCCGGGGAGGTGTAAGTCATCCCAACAGAACATCACGTTGCACAGACAGCCAGCACAGCCATACTCTTCTAGGGATTCATGCTAGCAGAAGATGAATTGCCACAATATTTGATTCATAATTGCACATTCTTTCCTGTGGGGAGTGGGTGCTGCTTTTTTATTCTCCCTCATATTTGGTGAGGATGATACAGGGTTCTCCTGCTCAAGGCTGGACGGAGACACCCCCCTTCTCCCCCAATTCTCTAGGCCTGGGCAAACTAAGAAATTGGACACCCATCTCTGGGTGCAAACAGGGGCCCCTTTCAAGGTCACGCTCTACGGACTCCAGCAAGTCATGAACAAAGCAGCTTGAAAGTTTCTGGGGGTTTCTCTTTGAATAGGGAGCACATACCCAAATGCCTTGCCTGAGGCAAAAACAGTAAGGACCTTATCCCTGTGCTAATTTTAAGATTACTTTGGGATTGTTTTCTGTCTGTAAACCTCTGGCTAGTTGTGACACACATCCCCAAGACCCCCTACTCACAAGATAGGAAAAGCAGCATTTAAACCCCCTGGGCGGAAGCTTGCGTGTGCAGCTTCCCACTTGGAGTCTCCCTCCTCTGCTGCCAGAGGTTCTGTTCTTCCTCCTCTGGCTTCTCCCTCTTTTGCTTATCATGCTTGTCAGTCTTTCTCCCTGTCAATAAACTCTACCCTGTCGCTTACCCATGTGGTCTGTAGTTTTGTTCTTTAAATCCCAAGATCAAGAACTGGTTTAGAGAGAAATTCCGGCAACAAGGCCATTTCTACAGTCATTGGGCTCTTAGAATTTGGGAAATGAATTCAAAACTAGTGGTCAACATTTTTCTCCCATTTCATACCATCCACAGGCACAAATTGCCTTATCAGTAAAATCTCTCAAGGGCACCAGAACGCTCTCTGATCCAAAAGAAAATATCTCCTTGGTCCAGGGAGGGGATAAGAGAACTCGCTGGGCCAGATACAGACTTGCAGGCAACCTTATACAACTGGCAGGTCTTTTTTAAGAAAAAGAATGCACAATTATGAATCAAATATTACATATACAAATTATAATCTATTTATAATGAGAAATCATGATACAAACTTTAAAAAGCTAACGAGTCTGAGAGGAGACTAGGAAAAAATGGGCAACGTCTGAGTCACCAAAGAAGTGTAACATATGCTGAGTAGAATGAACACAGGGGACAAGAGGACACTGGGGAGGAACTTAGCGCCCTCTTTCCCTGTCCCTACAAAGGCCTGGACAATGTGGTCTTGACACAGCACACAGGCAGGCCCCACCTTCCTCCTTCCTGCAGGGATATCCTTTCCCATGGAAGAGCAAGGAAGCCGGGGCTCAGGAGGGGCAGCTTGTCTGACATACACTACCAGAAGACAGACAGCAAGGATTCCAGCCCCATCTGCCCGACATGGACAATTACACTCTCCAGTCTTTTCCTGGCATTAAGAGTTCTTAAGACTGTGGAAGGATAGCAAAACACTTTTTTTTTATGAGACAGGTTCTCACTCTGTCACCCTGGGCAGAGTGCCCTGGCATCACAGCTCACAGTACCCTCAAACTGTAGGATAATATTTAAAAATAAACATATCCTACATCAAGCACACAAAGTGAATTCAATGTGAGTTTAAAACGACTTGCTTTTCTTTAAGAGGCTTAAGGGAACTAGACCCCCCTGGGCTATACGCAGAGTTGGTTTTCTTGGAGTTGTGAATTCCTTAAGCCATTTCTCTAAAGCTATACACACCAGGAAGCCTGAGATCAAAGGGCATGCCGCCCTTCCTGAAAGATATGGGCCAGAGGGTTGACATATGTTAACAACATATTTTCAGAGGTCTATAGGTGCTCTGCCCTGAGGAGAGACATAGTCGTTACTTCATACTGAGTAAACTGAGTGAACGCTTGAAAATATTTTTCCATTAACTCTGTTTCCCTTGTTTACTTTCTTCTTTATGATTTTGTTTACACATCTGCCCAGAGATTAGTCCGTGTTTAGGAGAAGATGTTTACTGCAAAAGTGATTATGTTGATGTGGTAACAGGATATTTCCTTTTTAGTTGATTTCAGATAGGTAAATTGAGGTAATGATGAAACTAACAGATAGTAGATTAAGTGTTTATGTGACTAGAAAAGTATAAAGTCAAAACCTGGAATAAAGATTTTTGCTACACGCCATCTCATCGTATGTAGTCTGTTTCTTGAATCAATAATTACAGGAGCAAGTTTACACCCACAGCAAAGCTGCTGTTCATTCGCGTCTTGGGTCATGCAACACAAACTCTTGGGCTCAAGAGGTCCTCTTGCCTCAGCCTCCCGAGTAGCTGTGACTACAGGTGTCCACCACAAAATCCAGCTAATTTCTCTATTTTTAGTAGAGATGGGGGTCTCAGCTCAGGCAATCTACCCACATCAGCTTCACAGAGTGCAAGGATTACAGGCATGAGCCACCATGTCCAGCCAGCCAAAACCTTCTTGATGTGAATTCCACTTTGCAACGTTATGTTTGGTTTCATAAAAATGAATAAAGGTTTGTAGATTTTTTTAAAAAGCTAACAAATACCTCAAGAATTACAAAATCCAGAAGATATCATAATATTATTATTAAGCAATGGCTTGACACACATCTGTTATTTTTTTCCACTTTTTTGATTGCATACTTTTTGATCACAACTTCATATAATAATTTCATAATGTTTTCTAAATAAAGAGAACTGAAAGGCAATTCTACCTTTCCTCCAGCGTAGGTGAACAAAGTTTGCTCTTTATTATAGGGTAGAAAAGTTCTTTTTGGTTTTATAATTCTTCTTAGTAAGGTCATATAATTTTTTTAGGATTGTCAAATCCTAAAAACTGTCAAATTTAAAAAACCTCTACTAAATTTCTTTCATGTATGAGCTATAAGGTTCTGAGCGATATGCTATATGCTATATGAGCATATTCAGTACACTAATTTTAAATTCTCTTTAAATTGATGATAGCTGTTAATTAGTTATTATCATAGATATAGCTATTTCATGCTGTGTCACTTTGGATTGAAGCAGGAGACAACCACATAGTAACTTGATAAGTAAAGTTTAATAAAAAGAAGTGAAAAGAACTTAAAAGAATAAGCCAGATGCAGTGGCTCACGCCTGTAATCCTAGCACACTGGCAGGCCAAGGCAGGTAAATTCCCTGAGCTCAGGTGTTCAAGACCAGCCTGAACAAGGGCGAGACCCTGTCTCTAGAAATAGCCAGATGTGGCAAGTTCCTTGTGGTCCCAGCTACTCAGGAGGCCGAGGAGAGAATCGCTTGAGCCCAAGACTTTGGGCTCACTTTGAGGTTGCTGGGAGCTGTGATGCCAGGGCACTCCACTGAGGGTGACAAAGTGAGACTGTGTTTCAAAAGATAAGATAAGATAAAGAAAAATCTTTTAAAAATATAGAAATCACAGCTAATAGGAGCAGCTGCATCACCAGAGCTGAAATAGAGCATCCAAGACCCCTCACCCACAGCCAGGACCGAGAATGTTGGAAGACATGGCTGTGACTTGCTGAATGGCAGAGAAGTCTCTGCGGTACCTACTGGTGGGACGTGCCACAAATCTACTGTCTGGATTGCTGGTGGAAGCTGATTGGGGGGTTGCACTGCCCATGGACTCATTTAGTAAACTGCCTGGGAGGCCTGCTGCGGCTGCAGCCACGGTGCACAGCAAGAGCTGGAAACTGGACAGGCTGTGACACTGCAGGACCCAGTTCCGGGGAAACCTTGTGCACTGCAGGAGTGTGAAGCGGGGTCGCTGTCAGCTGGAATCTTCTGGGCCGCGGGAACTTGTCCAAGCACACCAGAAACAGGAAGCGAATCCCCTTCCTGCCGCACTGTCTCTCCAGCACCCCCTATTCATAAAGTTTCAGTACCAGCTGGCAAAGGACAATTATTGAAAGGGCCTTGATCCATTTTTCAAAAAGCAGTCAAAAAGGCAGTACGTCAAGAACCACACATATGTCAAATTAGTGAGGAATTTAAATCTGTTTCCATACGATCGATGCCTTCTCATCGGATGAAGCAGCAAACAGTCCATGAACTTGGTTTCTTCCCCTTGTTGCAGCTTTCGGTCTCCTCTGAAAACAATTTTCCTGCCAGTTTCTGCTCCATGTCCCAAGGATTTCCATTCATTTCTATTTTTCCTCTTCATCCATTTTATTTCATATTCCATTTATTTTTTAATCAGAATTTTCCCTCAATTCTTCAGTAAATAAATGTAAAGTTAACAAAAGAAGTTACACTTCATGTATTTCCAAATTAGCACTCCATAATTTCCAGCAACTTTTATTGAAACATCCCAAAAGGCTTTCCGCATTGCAGTAAAAGTGGCACATTCCCAACACAACTTTCCTTAGCTGGATTTTAAAAGGTTCACTGTTGGTCAGGCACCACAGCTCATGCCTGTAATCCTAGCACTCTGGGAGGCCAAAGCAGGTGGATTGCTTGAGCTCAGGAGTTCAGGACCCACCTGAGGAAGAGCAAGACACTGTCTCTACCAAAAAAATAGAAAAACTGGGGCAAAAGGATCACTTGAGCCTAAGAGCCTGTGGTCGCTGTGGGCTATGATGATGCCATGGCACTCTACCCAGGGCAACAGAGTAAGACTCTGCCTCAAAAAAATAAAGAAGGCACCCATAGCTCAGTGGTAAGAGTGCCGGCCACATGCTCCAGGGCTAGAGGGTTTGAATCTGGCCCCAGCCTTCTAAACAAACAAACAAACAAATAAAAATAGCCAGGCATTGTGGCGGGTGCCTTGTAGTCCCAGCTACTTGGGAGGCTAAGGCAAGAGGATCGCTTGAGCCCAAGAGTTTGAGGTTGCTGTGAGCTAAGACGCCACAGCACTCTACTGAGGGTAGACTCTGTCTCAAGAAAATAAAGAAAGAAAGTAAAATAAAAATGTCCATGGCCATTCCAATGCCATGTGGCACTAAATAAAGTCTAATAGATGGAAAGTCTGAGTGGAAAGAAATAGTGGTTAAAATAACTTACTTTCATAAATTTTAGAAAAACATATGATCATGCAAAAACGTGTAAAATTATATAGCTGCTTAGTGGCAGCCCTGACCGCTGGTTCTTTTTTTTCTCCCTCATACTAAACTTTCTAGTCTACTCTGTACATTTTAAAAATACGGACTCTCTATGCCATTCAAGGCCATATCAGGATCAAACAAAAAGAAATCTCAGCTGTCCACACAGGTGTGTAGCTCTGCTCCCCACAGACCCTCAGCTCCTGGCTTCCTGCAGGCCTTGTCTCTCATTCTACTCCTTATCTTGGTTCCCCCCCCCCCTTCCTTTACTAGCCTGGGGGTTGAAACTTCTTGGGGACTCAGGAACCAGACAGGTATTGTCAACGAGAGAAGCTGCTCTGTCTGGAGGGGAGGGATTACGAAGAGGAGATAACATGCCCCATTGAAAGAACACATTATTATACGGAAATATCTGTCCTGCATCATGATCTGCATCATGATTTTTCAAGAGAAGGTAAAAATCTGGATTTTTATGTGAAATTTCCCAAATATTAAAATTTGGTAATTAAAAAATGCTTGAAACACCATGGCTCAAACAGTTTTCTTCTGAAGTAAATCTAGTACCTGACAGACCATTGAACCCAACAATGTCCTGTACCCAACATTCTGTACCCTGTCCTAGATTCCACTCCCAACATCTTATTTTACTATAATAACTTTACTTATCAATACCTGATGTTTATTAATTTATTATCTGATAGTTCCCCACTCCTCACTGTAACAAAGCTGCATGTCTAGGGAGCTTACACAAATTCTGTGCTGAGATAGTCCCTAGTACCAGAACGGGGCATACAGGACACTCACTCTATTTACTGAACAAATGGAGGATTGTGACTTAAACTTTCAAACTTTCGTTGCTGCTTTTCAATGTGAGGTGTAAGTGTACACCCCACTCCCCCAGTCCTGAGAACACTGTCAGCACTTCATCCCAGTGAATCTCCCTTCTATTCAGGCCCCAAACTGACAGGGAAGGAGAAACAAAGGTAATTCTTTTCATCTCTACCTCAAAAAGCTACCTGGGTTTTAATACAAGACATTACAAATCAGGATATTTAAATTTACATTTCAAAGCTGGGCCCGGTGGCTCATACCTGTAATCCTAGTACTCTGGGAGGCGGAGGCGGTCGGATTGCGTGAGTTCATGAGTTCCAGAACAGCCTGAGTCAGAGTGAGACCTCGTCTCTAAAAAATAGAGCTGGGTGTTGTGGCGGGCCCCTGTAGTCCCAGCTGCTTGGGAGGCTGATGCAAGAGAATCACTTGAGCCCAAGAGTGCAAGCTGTGATGCCATGGCACTCTATCCAGGGAGATAGAAAGAGTCTCCATCTCAAAAAAAAAAAAAAACAACAAAATGTTACAAAAAAGATTTTGGCTGGGCACGGTGGCTCACGAGTGTAATCCCAGCATTTGGGAGGGTGAGGCGGGTAGATTGCCTGAGCTCACAGGTACAACACCAGCCTGACCCAGAGCGAGACCTCATCTCTAAAATAAAAAGCCAGAGGCTGTGGCAGGCACCTTTAGTCCCAGCTACTCGGGAAGCTGAGGCAAGAGAATCGCTTGAGCCCAGGAGTTTGAGGTTGCTGTGAGCTATGATGCCACGGCACTGCACCAAGGGTAACAAAGTGAGACTCTGTCTCAAAAAAAAAAAAAAAAAAAAAAGTTTTAGTGTGTTGATCAGAATCTAAGATTCAGATAAATTTCTTTAGCCAAACATATAAAATATAATCTTGGCTCAAGTGATCCTCTTGTTTCAGCCTCCCAAGTAGCTGGGATGACAGGGGCTCACCGCAGCACTCAGCTATTTTTTTTACAGATGAGGTGTTGCTCTGGCTCAGGCTATTCTTGAACTCATGAGCTTGCACAATCCACCCACCTTGGCCTCCCAGACTGCTAGGATTATAGGTGTGAGCCACCGTGCTCAGCCTTGAAATATACATTTAAATATCCTGATTTGTAATGTTTTGTATTAAAACCCAGTCGCTTTTTGAGGCAGAGACAAAAAGAACTGAAAATACAATACACATAAAATACAAAATTGTTATAGTCCTATGGAAGTTTTTGACTTGTCTCGTTTTTCCTGCTCCATTTTGGTGTGTAATATCTGTACAACTCAGAAGGTCTTGGGAAATGAGACTTCTTGAGGCATTTAACATGTCTTTCCATTCTTCCTCTTGCATATATTGATTACAGATCCATATAATATAGATTATCCAGTCTATCTAATGATCCAGTCTTTTCAGAAGAGAGCTACATTGGCTGACGTGCTAATTTTGTTCTGCTACTGGTCAGAATTTATCAAAAGAATTTTAAAGCCAAAGATTTAGTTTTGCTATGACTGTATTGGGTCTTTAAAACTGAAGGCCAATATACAGTATTGTACCTTGGGTGAAAAGAATAAATTGATGATATTTACCAGGGAAAGGGAAAGTCTGTCAGTTAGCAATTTTGGCTATTTCTCTAGCACTGATCCGAAGAGAGCACACCATCCTGGAAATGTCGGGCCTGTTTAATATGAGACAATAATTCACTAAACCATGTCTCAAACCATGTGGCTCTTTCCCTTTGTTCTCATGCCATACTCAGCGAGCAGTCCTCTTTGGCTTTCCAAACAGGTCTGCTGCCCTAAAGCACATCTGGTTCCAAACCTGAATTGCCCATCAGTACCTAGGGAACTTTTCTGTTTGTTTGGTTTTTTGAGACAGAGTCTCACACAGTCGCCCTGGGTACAGTGCTATGGTGTCATTATATTCCTGGACTCTAGCAATCCTCTTACCTTGACCTCCCCAATAGCTAGAATTACAGGCATCTGCCACTATGTCCTGCTAATTTTTCTATTTTAGGTATGGACAGAGTCTCACTCTTGCTCAAGGTGGTCTCGAGCTCCTGAGCTGAAGTAATCAACCCACTGCCTTAGCCTCCTGGAGTGCCGGGATTATAGTCATGAGCCACCCTGCCTAGCCACCTGGGGAGCTTTTTTAAAAATGAAGAAACTGGAGCCTCTCCCAGAGCCAATTGAACTAGAACCTCTTAGAGTGGGGGCCTGGCATAGATATTTGTTAAAAGCTCCCTTAGGGATTCTAAAACTCGAAGTTGAAAACCTCTGGCTTAAAGGAGACAATGTACTCCCTAGATTTCCAATGTGCTCCCAATCTGCCAATGGAATAAAATCCAAATCCTGACCACGAACGTCAAGGCCCTAGATGATCTGCCTGACTGCCACTCTGAACCCGTCACCTATCACGTTCCCTTTGACGCCATAGTCCAGCCACACTGGCTGCATTAGTTATCCATTGCTATATAACAAATTATTCTAAAACTTAGAGGCTAAAAACAACAAGCATTTATTATACCACAGTTTCTGTAGGAATCCAAGCCTAGTTTAGGTGGGGTGTCTGGCTCAAGGCCTCTCATAAAGCTGCAAATCAAATATTGCCCATTCTTGAGATACTTTACTAAGAAGAATATGTTCCAGCTCCATCCATGTAAACATGAAAGAGGTAAAGTCTCCATC
>CAUYPK010043988.1:0-27268 GCA_963574355.1 Loris lydekkerianus
TGCCCCCAAAACACTTTGTTTCATATACCCAACAAAAACCCACGGCCACTCAACAAACTTTTATTATTTTGTAAAATATAGCCAAAAAAAAAAAAAAAAAAAAAAAAAAATTCTCTTCAAACTATCTTAATTTGAATGTGCCCTGTACTTCCTCCCAAGACCCTGATCTATCCAAAGCTTATGCTACATCTTAGTCTAGATTGACTAGAAAGTAGATGATAATAGTATTTTCTTAACTAATAACCCACACACACCTCTCTTCACTGTAAATCTCTAGTATCATATTGTTCTGAGGGTTGTTTTTCTAGTTATATACTTATTAAAGAAACATTGGAAAATAAAGAAATTAATCCCTCTAATTCCACAAACTGGAGTCCATTGATATTAGTATTTTGATATAGAAACCTACAGCAGAGTAATAAGTTGGTGTTCCCTCAAAGCAGATATTCTCAAGGTGCTGTTCAGTATTTATAGAAAGGCAAGGACATTCAGGGGAATGGCAGAGCACAAGGATGCCATTGGTGGTCCCAGCCTCTCTAAACATTCCCAGTAATGCAACTCCACTCCCCCAAACCCACACTTCACTCAGCTATAATTTGAGTTCACCATCCCCACCTCCAACCAACTTTGCAAAATATTCTTTCCAACCACATGTAGTGCTTTGCATGAGAGAAATTCTATAAATACTCTTTTCTCCATCTTGGCAACATTTCAATGATGTTTTCGTGCCCTAGTGGCCTTTTACTCACTCTGCTTCTCAGCCATTGGTCCCCTGGACTGATGTCCGTGCCCTTTTTCTACTTTGGCACCCAAGTAAGCATGGCAACTGGAGATCACTTCACATTGTCGGCAGCGGGGAAGCCAAATGAAAACACAATATGCAGTTTTCCAGTTCTATAAAAATGTCAGCTTATCTTGTTTTACGGTCACAGTCACCAAAGTCTCTTTGTGAACTGTTCACAAAGAGATACTACTTTTGATCCATAGTGGAAAGATCAAGTAAGTGTTTATACAACAAATACTTTAACTTGAACGGATAGAATGAACTACAGATTAATGAGCCTCATTGGCTATGTGCTCTCACTCTTCTCCCTGGGAGGGAGGAAATACAACTTGTGTCATCAGGAGTCAAACTCTCAGTGCTGTTTAACTTTAAACTGTCACTGCTAAAAGCACAGGAGCAATGGTGACATCTTGTGTCAGGTTAAAAAGTAACAGGATCTTGGGTGGCGCCTGTGGCTCAAAGGGATAGGGCACGGGCCCCATATGCCTCAGGTGTTCAAACCCAGCCCCAGCCAAAAACTGCAAAAAAAGGGTAACAGGATCTTAATTCCTTGTGGCGTCTACTGGAAACACCTAGGACAAGCCCTGGCTAACATCCATCTTTACCCACTTCTTTTAGCTGCTGCTCACATAATAAAGCAAAGGCTTTCTCAGGTGCAGGGATTAATACCTGCAGGAATAATGGGGAAAAACTCCAGTTGGCAGTTGACTCATCTAACTGCCACCTCAAGGATAAGGCAATTAGGAACCCCAGTCTAGTTCTTCAACTCACCCTTTCCAATTTGCTAGAAAACCCCCAGTAAAACACACAGGCTCTGGCCTCATCTGCTCTTGCTCTGAAGCAGCCAGAGGGTAGCTGTGGAGCCCTGTGGTAATTGTACTTATTTCTGCTAATGTTTGGGTCATTTTCCTGCTTTTATTTCTTTGGCAGTCCTTTGAATGTCATGCAACATGACTGGAACCTCTGGAGCCCAACAGATGATGAATAAAATTCACTGCTGGTAGCAGTCGGCTGGGAAGCCAAATCTCCTGTTTCATGTAACTTCCATGAGAACAGTGGTTCTTAACGCTCGCCACACAAAATCACGGCAGTGCTTATAAAAGTACCAATATCTGGATCCATCCCAGACCAATGAAATCAGAATTTCTAGGGGTGAAAGCCAGATATTGTTAAAAACCCTCCCAGATGATCCTGGCTTACAGCTTTCGCGTGGTTCTCTTGCCCTGGGAACCCAGCCACTGTGCCATGAGGACGCCTGAGCCACATGCAGAGGCATGAGTAGGTTGTTCCAACCACTGCCCCAGCTGAGGGCTCCCAAGAGCCAGCAGCATCAACCAGCCGATAACTGAGCAAGTGACCCTCTGGATGACTCCAGCCCCCAGCTTTCCAGCTACCCCAGCTAATGCCAAGTAGAACAAAGACAAGCTGTCCCCATTGACCCTTGTCCAAACTGCAGATTTGTGAGCAAAATTGATGTAACAACCACTAAATGGTGGTCTGTTCCATAGCAAAAGATACCTGGAATAGTCAATCCCCATTTTGAGATGAGGAAATGAAGGCAACAAAGGGGGAAGTAAGTTGTCCAAGTCCAGGCAGGCAGTAAGTGACAGATTTAGAATAGTCTGGTTCAAGGGCCCAGGCTCCACCACTCGGCACCCAGCAGGAATGACAGTTCCCAAGGCCAACAGAAAATCCTCTGAGGAACTCTCAGAATCTTTTAAGGTTCTGACTTCCTAGACATGGGTGGGAACTAAAGCCAATTAATATTTGAATTAGTTTTGTTCTAACTATGGAAAGGCCTGGAGAAATACAGTGTACAGACATAATTCTTTTGTCCATGTAATTAAGATAACCCTGTTACTTGGTTTTATAGCTTGCTTCATTTTTCACTTAATATCCCTAGTAATCATTACCTATTTCACTAGTAAACATTACCTAATAGTCCATGAAAAAAATTGATTTTAATGGCTTGTTTTATAAACTGGAAGTACCATCATTGATTTTAACCTCTCTCCTATTGGACATTTAGGTAGTTTCTATCTTTTTAGATCATAAATGATGCTGTGATATGTATCTTTCATTTAAAAATATAGACTTTTGGGCCAGGAGGGGTGGCTCATGCCTATAATCTTAGCACTCTGGGAAGCCAAAATGGGAGGATCACTTGAGCTCAGGAGTTGGAGACCACCCTGAGCAACAGCAAGACCCCCGTCTCCACTAAAAATAGAAAAAATAGCTGAGCATTGTGGCAATTGCCTGTAGTCCCAGCTACTTGGGAGGCTGAGGCAAGAGGATCTCCTGAGCCCAAGAGTTTGAGGTTGCTATGAGCTAAGATGCCATGGCACTCTACCAAGGATGACAAAGTGACACTTGTTTCAAGAAAAAAAAAAAAAAAGAAAGAAATACAGACCTTTGGGCAAATCTCTGATTTTTCCCTAAAAAGCAATTACTGGGTCAGGAAGAATCCTGTTATTCTGAATCAATAAAATACTATTTTTTATTGATTAAAAATGATAGTATTTTATTTTTTAATGTTCATTATTTAATTTTAATAATTAAAATTACTTATTTGTTTTCAATGCACTGCCAAATAACTTTCTGGGAAGGTTGGACTTCCTTCAAAATAATTCTCTATTCTTGCCATCTTCAATTCCTCTCCTCCCATTCTCCCTTAAACCCACTTCAATTATGCCCTTGACCTCATCACTCTACTGACCCTGCTTGCCACAGCTCATTAATGATCTTTACATTGCTGAATCCATAGTGGAGTCTCCTCTGACTGTGACCCAGCAGTAGCATTTTGCACAATCCATAAACCCACCTCCTTCATACCTGTTCTTCACTTGGTTTCCAGGACCCTACCCTCTCTTGGTTTTCCCATCTCACTGGTCGGCCCTTCTCAATGTACTTCACTGGATCCCCCTTCTTTTCCTGGGAGCAATAGTGGCTCTCTTTTCTGTCACTCCCTGCATGATCTCATCCTGTCTCAAGACTTTAAATTCTACCAAGAGTGTCTTTAACTTCTCCCCACCCATTATATCTCCAGCTCAGACTTCTCTCCAAACTCCAGGCTCCCATATTCAACTGTATACTCAGCAATTCCACACAACGGACATCTCAAACTCAACATTCACAAATCTTTTCTCCCAAAACCTTTCCTATGAGAAACCTCTCCCATCTCAGGGAACAACAACACCTGCCTTCCAATTGCTCAGACAAAATATCTTGTGACTTTCTCAAGTCCTCTCATTTTCTGTCACCACATATTCAATTCATCAAGGAACACTGATCAATTTATTTTCAAAATATATCCAGAATTTGATGTCTCACCACTTCACTGATGCTCCCTGATCCAAGTACCTTGCCTTTTGTCTGGATAACTATAATAGCCCCCCAATGTGTCTACCCACCTAAACTTGTCCCTGCCCCCCCCCCCCCACACACACACACTAGCAGCCAAAGGGATGGCCATTTCTACAAAGTAAGATCATGTTGCTTTCTCTGCTCAAAATTCTCCCATGGCTCCCCTTTGCCCTCCCACACCAGTGTCCTTTATTGTGTTCCACACTCTCATTTTTCTGTTGCTAATACTATTTTTCTTTCGTTAGAGATGTGGGTCTCACTATGTTGCCAGAGTAACCTCAAACTTCTGGCCTCAAGTGATCCTCCTGCCTTAGCCTCCCAAAGTGCTAGGATTTCAGGTGCACACCACTGTGCTCAGCATAGTAACACTTTTAAACAGTTGTATGATTTGCTTACTTATTTTTGTTTATTACCTGTCTCTTCCTACTAAAATATAAACTCCATGAGAGCAGGAATCTTTGTTTTCTTTCACTCATGTACCCCAAGAACTAGAAGAGTGCCTGGCATGATGAAGGCACTCACTACATGTTTATGGAATGAATGAGTGAATTAGTGAGTGAGTGAATGAATGAATGAAGGCTATTACTCCTCACCTGTAAACCTCTGTGAGCTACATCGAAAGATACCATAACTCTATTTACCTACCTTCATGCAGGGTGGGGTGTGCCTTCCTCTAGTTCCCTTTTAGGTTGCACAGGGACCCACTCAAGCTTCCCTTCTCTCATACTGGTCTAGGTTTCAAGAATAAATCTTTCTCCCCTCCTGCTTCTTCCTACTAATATCACCAAACTAGCAGTAGAAAAGCTTCAGGTTCAACTAATTCCAATTAAAGAAGTTCTTTGCCATGTTCTATTCCCTTTCTCACGTCCCCTGCTGGAGCCCTCAAGTTGATAGACAAGCACCAGGCTTAGCTAAATCCTCTTTATACATTGGCTCTTTAATATCACAAATTTACTCCCTGGAGACTTCAACACCCCACTTTGCACATTGGATAGATCATCCAGACAGAAAATCAATAAAGAAACAGCAGACTTGAACAACACTATAGACTAAATGGATCTAACAGACATATACAGAACATTTCATCCCACAAGAACAAAATACACATTCTTCTCAAACACACATGGAACATGCTCCAGAATAGATCAGACTTTAGGGCACAAAACAAGTCTCAAAAAATTTTAGAAGGTCTATAGCCTATCAATTATCTTGTTTGACCATACTGATATAAGACTAGAAATCGATAACTGGAGGAAAATTGAAACTTTCACAAATAAGTAGAAATTAAACAACACACTCCTAAACAACCAATGGGCCAAAGAAAAAAATCAAAAAATATCTTGGGACAAACAAAAATGGGTACAGCCAGGTACAATGGCTCACGCCTATAATCCTACCACTCTGGGAGGCCAAGGTGAGCGAATTGCCTGAGCTCAGGAATTCAAGACCAGCCTGAGCCAGAGTGAGAGCCCATCTCTAAGCAAGCATTGTGGCAGGTGCCTGTAGTCCCAGTTACTCAGGAGGCTAAGAGAATCACTTGAGCCCAGGAATTTGAGGTTGCTGTGAGTTATGACACCATAGCACTCTAGCCAGGGGCAACAAAGTGTGATTCTATCTCAAAAAGAAAATGGAAATACAGGCAGTGCCTGTGGCTCAAAGGGGTAGGGCACCGGCCCCATAAGCCAGAGGTTGTAGGTTCGAACCCAGCCCCGGCCAAAAACCACAAAAAAAAAAAAAAAGAAAGAAAGAAAATGGAAATACAACATAGTAAAACTTATGGGATGTAGCAAAAACAGTTCTAAGTTTATAGCAATAAACACCTACGTAAGAAAAAAAAGCTCTCCAGTAAACAATCTAACGTTACATCTCAAGGATATTAAGAAAAAAAAGAATAAACTAAGCCCAAAGTCAGAAGAAGAAAGGAAATGCAGGTATACCTCAGAGATAATTGAGGGTTCAAGTTCAACCATTGCAATAAAGCAATGATCACAATAGTCACATAAGTTCTTTTGGTTTCCCAAGGCATATAAAAGTTACATTTATACTATACTGTAATCTATTAAGTAAGCAATAGCATTTTGCCTTTAAAAACGTACATACCTTGGCTCGGCACCTGTAGCATAGTGGTTACGGCACCAGTCACATACACCAAGGGTGACAGGTTCAAACCTGGCACGGGACAGCTAAACAATAGCTAAACAACTGCAATCAAAAAATAGCCGGGCATTGTGGTGTGCACCTGTAGTCCCGGCTACTTGGGAGGCTGAGGCAAGAGAACCTCTTAAAACCCAAGAGTTGGAAGTTGCTGTGAGCTGTGACGCCACAGCACTCTACCAAGGGTGACATAGTGAGACTCTGTCTCAAAAAAAAAAAAGTACATACCTTAATATAAAAATACTTTATTGCTAAAATTGCTAATAATCATCTGAGCCTTCAGCAAGTTGTAAGCTTTTTGCTGGTGGAGGGTCTTGCCTCAATGTTGATGCCTGGCTAGTTTTTCTATTTTTAATAGAGACAGGGTCTCACTCTTGCTCAGGCTAGTCTCGAACTCCAGAGCTCAAGCAATCTACCTGCCTCAGTCTCCCAGAGTGCTAGGATTACAGGCATAAGCCATGGCACATAGCATGAAATGTATTACTTAAATAATAAAGCTTGACAGTTGGATTACTCCTTACTCCATGGGCTGCAGAATTAACGCTGTGTTAGCAGTCATGAAAAAAACATTAATCTCCTTGTACATCTCCATCAGAGCTCTTGGGTGACTGAGTGAATTGTCAATGAGCAGTATTTAAGAGCAGTAACTTTATTTTTGAGACAAAGTTTCACTCAGTTCCCTAGGCTAGAGTCCTATGGCATCAACCTAACTTCAAATTCCTGGGCTTAAGGGATCTTCCCACCTTGACCCCCAGAGTGCTAGGCTTATAGGCATGAGCCACTATGCCTGGCCCAAACCAGTAGTATTCTGAAAGGAGTTGGGTTTTTTTGCTGAGAAGTAGGTCTCAATAGTAGGCTTAAAATATTCAGTAAACCATGCTGTAAAAACATAATAAGTAAGGAAATTGAATCAGTAAAAAATCTTACAACAAAGACAAGCCCAGCATGGTATTGTCATAAAAACAGACACATAGACCAATGAAACAGAATAGACAGCCCAGAAATAAACTCACCCATATATGGTTAACTAATCTTGGACAAGGTCACCATGAACATATAATGGAGAAAAGATAGTTTCTTCAATAAATTGTGCTGGGAAAACTGATATTCACATACAAGAATAAAACTGGAGCTGGGCACAGTGGCTCACACCTGTAATGCTAGCACTCTGGGAGTCTGAGGCAGGTGAATTGCTTGAGCTCAGGAGTTTGAGACCAGCCTGAGCAAGAGGAAAACTTTGTCTCTAAAAAAATAATAAAATATTTTTTAAAAAGCCAAGCATAGTGGTGAGTGCCTATAGCTACTCAGGAGGCTGGGGCAAGAGGATCTTTTGAGCCCAAGAATTTGAAGTTGGTATGAGCTATGATGCCATGGCATTCTACCCAGGGCAACAGAGTAAGACTATGTCTCAAAAAAAAATAATAATAATATAACTGAACCTTTATACCATATATAAAAATCAACTCAAAATGAATTACAGACTTAAATGTAAGACCTAAAACTGTAAAAGTTCCAGAGGAAAACAGGGGAATAGCTCCTTGACACTGATCTTGGCCATGATTTTTTTGGATGTGACACCAAAAGTACAGGAAACTAAATTAAAAATAAACAAGTGGGATTACATCAAATTAAAAAGCTTCTGCATAGCAAACAACCATCAGAATGAAAAGACAACCTACAGAATGAAAGAATACTTGCAAACCATATACATGATACAGGTTAATACCCCAAATATATGAGGAAGTCATAAAACCCAATAACAAAAAAGGAAAAAAAAAGTTTAAATTGGTACAGCTACTATGGAAAACAGTACGAAGGGAGTTTCTTTAAAAACTTAAGAATAGAACTACCATATGACCCAGTAATTTCACTTCTGGGTATTTATCCACAGGAATTGAAATCAGGATCTCGAAAACATACCTGCCCTCCTATGTTCCTTGCAGCATGATTCACAAAAGCCAAGGTATGGAATCAACCTAAGTGTCTATCTGTGGATGAATGGATAAACAAAATGTAGCCTAAATATACAATGGAACATTATTCACCCTTTAAAAAGACAGAAATACCGCCATTAACAATGTGGATGGACTTGGAGGGGCCTTATGCTAAGTGAAATAAGCCAGACACGGAAAGACAAATACTAGATGATCTCACTTAAGTGTGGAATCTAAAATAGTTAAACTCATAAAAGTAGAGAGTAGAATGGTGGTTATCAGAGGTCGGGAGGAGGAGGCTATGGGGAGATGTTGGTCAATAATGATGAAGTTTCAGTTGTGCAGGCTGAGTAAGTTCTGGACATCTAAAGTATAGCACAGTGACTATAGGTACCAATACTGTACTGTATACTTGAAATATGCTAAGAGGGTAGATAGTGTTCCCACCACACAAAAAAATAACTACATGAGGTAATAAATCTGTGAATTTTCTTGATTGTGGTGATTATTCCAGACTATATACACATATAAAATCATTAAGTTGTATACCTTAAATATATACCAAAAAAATTACTCCTAGGATTATCTGCATTTCAAAAATAAATGCTCACAATAAAAAATAAACAAATGGGGCCTAAAAAGGCTTACTTGTTAAGAAAATCTCATGACATCCCAAGTCTCCATTATTCAAGGTTTATAACAGAAAATATGGTTTAGGGGTGGGGGTGGGTTGATAGAGAAAGGGTGCACCTGTGGAGCACATTGCAAGTACAAGTTGGATCTATCAGGTATAGAACACAAATGTCTTAATGCTATAATTGGGTAAATGAGGTGAAAGCTATGCTGATTAGTATGATGTAAGCACTCCAATTTGTACAAATAATCAACACATCGAATCCCATAATGGCATAAATGTATTTGTGACCTATGTACAAATAACTTAATAAAAAATAAAAATAAAAATAAAATAAAATATGGGTTAGCAATAAGAAAAGACAAAAAAGGCTGGGTATGGTGGCTCCCACCTTTAATACCAGCACTTTGAGAGGCTGAGGAGACCAGCAACATAGTGAGTCCTTGTCTCTACAAAACACTTCTGAAAAAATTGGCAGAGTGTGGTGGCACATACCTGTAGTCCCAGCTACTCAGGGGGCTGAGGCAGGAGGGTTGCTTGGGGTGAGCTATGATACAGCACTGCATTCCATTTGGGTGACAAAAAGAGGTAGTCCTTTCCCTATTCATTCATTTCCCAAATATTTAGTGACATGTATAATTACAGATACTGTGCTGGGCATCGGTGTGAGAGTGGAGAACAAGACAGACAGGGTCACAATCCTCGTGGAAATCCAGACCAATATCTGAGTTTGAATGCTTTATGTAATGACCTCACCATAAATTCACATTAATTAACTTAAATTTTTCTCCAAAACAAATCTAGCATGCTCTCCTTAATTATTAGACACTGTGATCATTTAATTTTGTTTCTTTGCCAGTGTCAGGGAGAAAATACAATTTCTCCTCCAATCCCCATAAATTCATAGTTGGGGCAGACACCTGTATGGATTAACAAGAGAAAAGCAAGTCTCCATTCGAGCAGTGCACGTCGCAGGGGAGAAACCTCAATGAAAGATAACTCCAAGGAGGGAGGCTCAAAACTCTGGCTTATATAAGACCTTCACCAAGGAACAACACATTTTAGAGAAGTGACAAGACAAAAAACAGGTTTAGACTTCCCGAGGCGGGAAACCGTGGGAAGGTAAATAATATGGGAGTAAACTAATGGAGCAAGATTTGTTTGCAGATTCCTCAGGCTGTCTCAGAGCTGATGCGAGTTGTCTCCAGTGAGGGAGAATTTATATCCTGTCTTTAGGTAGGAAGTGGGAGGGAGGAGGATGCAGAAGGAGAGAAAGAGCTCTTCCGCTGTTTGCTGCTTCTTAATTGCTTTTAGCTCAGAAATATTTATGTCAAAGAGGCTTGTTTGGGGATGACACATTCTGGTTTCCTTCACCAGCCAAACAGCAAGTACAAAGGAATTTTATGTTATTAGCCCAGCGTGAAAGCACTGTTAAAATAACCTGCAAAGATTTGGGAAGAAAAACCTGATATCCTAAGCAAAGCCAAGACATTATATGACCACCAGATCAACAAAGGACCTCACTAATGTCTGTTCTGAGCCACAGCCATCTGAGGGAGGCTCAGAATTGCATAAGCTGAAATTGACCGCTTTCTACTTTTGGTCATAGGGTGGGATCAGGAATTCCATTACCCAGGCTGCGAGCCTCCTCTGTTCCTTATTTTATGATGTGATGAATGGGCCTTGATATAATCAGTGTGCCATTTTTCTTTCTTTCTTTCTTTTTTTTTTTTTTTTTTTTGAGACAGGGCCTCACTCCCAAGCTATATAGTGCAGTAGCATAATCATGTCTCACTGTAATCTTCCTGCCTCAGCCTTCTAAGTAGCTGGGACTACAGATACATACCACTATGCCCAGCTAATTTTTTTTTTTTTATGTTTTGTAGAGACAGGGTCTCACTATGTTGCCCAGGCTGATCTGAAATCCTGAACACAAGCAATCCTCCCATGTTGGTCTCCCAAAGTACAAAGATTACAGGTGTGAGCCACCACCAGTCAGTGTGTCATCTTTTGAGAAAGGCATCATTGTATCCATTTTGCAGATGAGGAAATGGGGATTAGGAGAATGAAGTCATTTGCAGAACATTACCCCCAGTACAAGTGCTAATGGCAGCATTTTAAAACCCCAATCTTCCTGCCTTCCGAGCTTCTATTATTTTCCTTGTAACACACTGCCTTCTCGATCATAAATTCGTGAGTGCGAAATAAATATCTTTCTAATTCTGGTATCAGAATGCAACGTGTTCTTTTCTTTTGGGCAAGAAGAGTCAAATAAGGACTTAACTCATTCTTGGAGTCGATGGCAGTGAAAATAGCAGCATTGAAAAGAGAGAATTGAGTAAATCATTTATTTTTTTTTTTTTCTAGCATCTAAGTCTCTTTAGGTGATAAATGAGAATGATGAAACATAAAACCAGCTAAGGGACACTACACAAATTAATCTACTATCTATGATAGTTTGACAAAGGAATACTAAAAATTCTTATTAGTATATTTCTTTTCCGTTTTTGCATTTTTAAGAGATGAAGTCTCATTATGTTGCCCAGGCTGGAGTACATTGGCTATTCACAGGTGGCATCATTGCTCACTTCAAGGACTAGGCTCAAGGGGTCCTCCTGTTTTAGCGTCCAGAATAGGTAGGGCTGCAGGTACATGATACCACTCCCTGACTCTCTTACTAGTATATTTCGCATCTACACTAAGAAGACTATTATGCAAATACCCAGAAACAATGAACAACCAGAATGTTCCTAGACAGGACTATAGATAAACGAATTGTGTGATTTACCAAATGAAATATAAGAGCACTCGTGAAAATGAATGAACATCAACCACAGACAACGATGTGGACAAACTGATGAATTCTTTAGAAACTTGAAAGAAAAAAAAACACTATATACATTCTGCTGCCATTTGTGTAAAGCTGAAAAACAAGCAAAACTAAACAAATTGTTTAGAAAAGCATCTATATGTGGTAAAAGAAAATATTTTATTTTTAAAGAAGGAGACTATTGGCTCAGTGCCCGTAGCGCAGTGGTTACAGCTCCAGCCACATACACCAAGGGTGGCAGGTTCGACTCTGGTCTGGGCCACTAAACAACAATAACTGCACCAACTGAAACAAAAATAGCCAGAAGTTGTGGCAGGCACCTGTAGAACTAGCTGCTGGGAGGCTGAGGCAAAAGGATCACTTAAGCCCAAGAGTTTGAGGTTGCTGTGAGCTGTGATGCCATGGCACTCTACCAAGGGCAACATAGTGAGACTCTGTCTAAAAAAAGAAAAGAAAAGAAGAAGGGGAATGTCAAATCAAGACAGTCTTAAAATCATGATCTTAAGATCTTAAGACTAGTTTATTTTCCTTGATAAGTTATTTTTAGTGGAAGAGGCAGAAATCATGGAGGAGAACCCAGGTATTAATCTCCAGCCCCTGTGTGTTTATATAATATTCTTCACAACTTACATATATTATGTTACATTATATATATATATATATTAAAATTTTAAGATGATATATTTTCTGTCATGATATTCTGGGACAAATTCTTGAAAGATCTTAAGACTAGTCTATTTTCCTTGATAAAGATTTGTAAGAATTGAGAAGAGAGACCAAGTAAAGTCTAAGTTTTGGTACAAAAAGCCCACAACGCATTTCTCCAGCTTGCCTTTAGAGCACCCCCTATCTGTTGATACAGCAGTTTCCTGAAACCCAAGATCACCTCCCATTTCCACTTCAAACACCTCAGAATTACTGAACTGGCTCAGGTTAGCTCCCTGGCTCCCTTCCACCAGATAAGACCATTTGACATATTATGTAATCACTTTGAGAGTTTATCTGTTGATTCACCAGGACAAATCTTCAGCCTGGAACATTAGACAGGCATTTTTCAAAGACTGGGAAAATAATGAACATTATCAACGACTCCCCACCATTCTGTGTGTCCTTGACGCTCCAAGATGAGAGTTCATGAACTAAGTGGGGAGTACTAGAAAAGCCTGCTGGGGCCAGGGTTTATGAGTGGGAGTTTTCCTTCGTGCTAGAATGACCTGCACATTTATGATCTGTTTCAAGGAGAAATGGAATCATCTGACATGTTCCTGAGTTGGTTTTTAATCCCTCTTATCCTCATGTTAGACTCACAGTCAGAGAAAGAAGAGAGACATGGGGAGTGAGGAGGGAAAAGAGAAAAATGTAGAAGGGAAGGAAGAGAGAAAGAAATGGGGAGGAGGAAGAAGGGAGAGGGGTGAGGATAGGATGTGGAGAGGGAGGAGGGATGAAGTCACAGAAAGAACAGTCACAGTTCCACCTACTGTGTTCAATTATTTCCATAATCATCTCATTTACTTCTCACAGTCTTGTGAGCTAGGTCAGGAAGCTTGCAATTCAGTAAAGATGGAGACCTCAGAGCCACACAGTCAGTAAGTGATTAGATTTAACTGCAGGCCTTTCTGACTCTGAGGCCAAGCTATTCCAGGAATCAAAACTCCCGAAGGCAGGAATGCATTAAAGAGCAGCAACCTGGAGCACAGCAGTAAGATGGGAACCCTTTCCGTGGGACACGGACATGGAAAAGTCTCATCTCACTAAAAAGGAGCATTTGATCATTCTTGACTAGTCTTGCTAACGATTTCATTGATCAGAGGTAGACAAAAGAAATAGGACCGACATTTCATTCTGAATAATTGGGGCCAAATTACAGGTGGCTCACACCTGTAATCCCAGCACTCTGGGAGGCTAAGTTGGGAGAATCACTTGAGGCCAGGAGTTCAAGACCTGCCTGAACAAAGACCCTGTCTCTACAAAAAATAGAAAAATTAGCTGGGCTTGGTGGTACATGCCTCTAGTCCTGTAGGAGGCATGAGGCAGGAGGATCACTTTAGCCCAGGAGTTGGAGATTGCTGTGAGCTAGGCTGATGCCACTGCACTCTAAGCTGAGCAACAGAGCTAGACCCCTCAAAGGAAAAAAAAAAACAACAATTAAGTGTGAAGAACCTTGGAAGAAAGTGATCATGTTATGTGAAAATCTAAAAGACAAAGAAAGTAAAACTAGATGCAGACTTTAAGAAAACATTTCTATTGATACACCAGAAAGAGAGAATCACAGAAGACATAGTATCAGGGGACTATAATACAAGCTATAAACTCTGAAATATATACTTCTGGCTGTTTAAGAAGAATACTGCAATACCATTTAAGAAAGTAAAGAGGCTCGGTGCCTGTAGCTCAGCAGCTAGGGCAGCAGCCACATACACCATAGCTGGTGGGTTCGAACCCAGCCCGGGCCTGCCAAACAACAATGACAACTACAACCAAAAAATAGTCAGGCATTGTGGCGGGTGCCTGTAGTCCCAGCCACTTGGGAGGCTGAGGCAAGAGAATCACTTAAGCCCAAGAGTTTGAGGTTGCTGTGAGCTGTGACGCCACAGCACTCTACCGTGGGTGACCTAGTGAGACTCTGTCTCAAAAAAAAAGAAAGAAAGAAAGAAAGAAAGAAAGAAAGAAAGAAAGAAAGAAAGAAAGAAAGAAAGAAAGAAAGAAAGAAAGAAAGAAAAGAAATGACCACATAACTTCTCCCAAATGTCTTAGACCCCAGGGAAAGGTCTGGGCATCAAGAATGAGGTAAAAGCTCTTTTGGCCATCTTTCCCTGCCTCCATAATGGTGCACATGAATGTCCTGGCTGATGCTCTTAAGAACATCAACAATGCCAAAAAGAGAGGCAAACGCCAGATTCTTACAAAGCCATTCTCCAAAGTCATTGTCCGGTTCCCAACTGTGATGACAAAGCATGGTTACATGGGCAAATTTGAAATCACCGATGATCACAGAGCTGGGAAAATTGTTGTGAACCTCACAGGTAGGTTAAACAAGTGTTGGATTGATCAGCTCCAGGTTCGATGTGCAACTCAAAGATCTAGAAAAATGGCAAATAATCCATCCTCCCAGTTTGGTTTCACTGTACTGACAACTTCAGTTGGCATGACCGACCACGAAGAAGCAAAAAGAAAACACACAGGAGGGAAATTTCTGGGATTCTTTTTCTAGGGATATAATACATACTGAAAAATAAAATGCCTCAATGAAAAAAGAAAAAGAATGAGGTAAAAGTCATACATATCTGGGGTCAAGCTCTGGGCACGAAGTCTGAAGGGCTGTCCTGGTCATTTCCTGTGCCCCTGACCAAAGTGCTTCGGTAGTTGGTTGAGAAATCCATCAGAGCATGGAGGGGTTCAGAAGAAAGAAATAAGAGATGACTGTTCAACGGTCATGGGTGTCTATGCCTTAAAGAAGAAAAGGGTGCCCTGGACCTTTCTATATGATCTAAATTCCAGGTTCCCAATGCAAGGGAGCAGTTAGAATATGCTAGGAAAAGGAGGATGATTTTATCGGTCAGGGTCCTGCCAGGAAACAGATGACTCATTCACATGGGGTAAATGAGAAAGGCTTAATGGAGAACTCTCTATGAGGGCAAGGGCAAGGTTAAAGGAAACTAACAAGGAATGGTGTGCTATCCTGGGGTTAGCTACTTCCTGAGAACTGAGCTCTGGGAGAGGACTGCCCAGGCACTGCAGCCATCAGTACAAGAATGCAGCCAATGACAACGGAGGCAGGGTGAGAGTCAGAGTATCACCCACCCTTCTCTATTACCTTCCACCAATGTCTTATGCGATTTTCCCATTGCCATAGGGCAAATGAGCCCACAGAGCAAGGCAGAGAAGGATAGAGAGTAGATTCGGAGAGCAAAAACAGAGTAGCCAGCACAATCATTCTAAAATTATGAGTTGGCGGGGCACAGTGGTTCACACCTGTAATGTCAACACTTTGGGAGGCTGTGGCAAGAGGATCACATAAGGCCAGAAGTTCAAGACCACCCTGGGGAACATAGTGAGAATGAAAAACTTAGCTGGCATAGTGATGTGCACCTGTAGTCCCAGTTACTTGAGCAGTTCAGGAGAATCCCTTGAGCCCAGGAATTTGAGGCTGCCATGAGCTATGATTGTATCACTGTACTCCAGCCTGGGTAACAGAGAGAGATCCTATCTCTTAAAAAAATAGAAAATAAAATAAAATTTTATTTATTTATTTATTTAGAAACACTTTACTCTTTCACCTGAATAGAGTGCCTTGGTGTCCTAGCTTCTAGCAACCTCAAACTCTTGGGCTCAAGTGATCCTCTTGCCTCAGCCTCCAGAGTGAGTAGCTGGAACTACAAGGGCCCACCACAACGCCCAGCTAATTTTTCCTTTTTAAATTATTTTATTTTTATTGTTTCAGGTTAATTTGAGGGTACAAAGAATTAGGTTACAATGTTTGCATTTGTTAGGTAGAGTCCCTCTTATAATTATGTCCCACCCCTATACCATACCCCCTAACTTTGTGCCCATTAAGTGAGAGCATACCCATCCCTGTCTCCCCACCCTGTTCCTCCACCCCCTCACTTTGAATTGATTTGACTTTTTCTCTTAGGTGAGTGTGTATTAGATTGTCTACTGGCCTCATATTAGAATTGAGTACATTGAATTCTTGCTCCTCCATTCTTGTGATACTTTACTAAGAAGAATGTGTTCCAACTCCATCCAGGTTAATACAAAAGATGTAAAGTCCCCATCTTTTTAATGGCTGAATAGTATTCCATGGCATACATATACCACAGTTTGTTAATCTATTGCTGGGTTGGTGGGCACTTAGGTAGTTTCCGTATTTTGGCAATTGTAAATTGAGCTGTGATAAACAATGTAGGTGGCTAGTTTTTCTATTTTTAGTAGAGACAGTGTCTCAGTCTTGCTCAGGCTGGTCTCCAACTCCTGAACTCAAGCAATCCACTCTCATAGTGCTAGGATTACGGGGCGAGCACCACGCCCAACTGAAAAATAAAATAAATTTTAAAAAAGAAACAAAATTATGAGTATATGCAGAGGCTTAGCTACAAGGATATTCTTCACAGCATTATTTGTAAAAGCAAATAGATAGAAATGACCTAAATATTAGATAATGGGGAATATAATTTGATTATTTACATTAGGCCAGAGACTATCTTACCTATTTTTGTATGTGAACTGCAGCAATTGGAATGATGCCTAACATAGAAAATATCCATTAAATATTAAAAACATTAGCATAAGGTATATTTACTGACATGGAAAACTGTTCATGATTTGCTTAAAAAGAAACAGGTCACAAAATTATGTGCTAATGAGGGGTGGCACCTGTGGCTCAGTGAGTAGGGCGCTGGCCCCATATACCGAGAGTGGCAGGTTCAAACCCAGACCCAGCCAAACTGCAACAAAAAATAGCCAAGCGTTGTGGCGGGCACCTGTAGTCCCAGCTACTCGGGAGGCTGAGGCAAGAGAATTGCCTAAGCCCAAGAGCTGGAGGTTGCTGTGAGCTGTGACACCATAGCACTCTACCAAGGGTGACAAAGTGAGACTCTGACTCTAAAAAAAAAAAAAAAAAAAAAAATGATGTGGTAATGATCCCATTATGTTTGATAGCTAGCAACATAGATCCAAGATGTAGGCTTAGAAAAACATACATAGTGGTGGTTAGAGTGATTAATGATGCTCTGAGAGAGACTGTTTTGTTTTGGTCTGGTTTGGTTTCATTTTTTGTGCTGCAGTTTCAGATTTTTCCGTAATGAATACAAACTGTTTTTGTAATAAGAAAAGTATATCTTTTTTTCTACTTTCCTCAATTTTTTATTTCTTGGGGGGTAATTTCTTAAAATTTCTACTCGACTTGTAACAGTTTGTTTTCCTGGTGTTTTCCTTTCCCTCCCATGTCATCTCTTCCTCCATAACCTTGAAAGTGGCGGCAGATGGTGGGGCACGCATGTGGGTGGAGGGGAGGGGTGGGGAGGGAATCCCACCATATGGGAATGATGACTCAGCGTTCACAGCTTGCCGAGCACTGAGGACTGAAACACAGGGGGGTGGAAGGGCCTAGAAAAGCCTCCTGCTCCCAAGCCTTGAATCCTAGGAAGCTGAGATTTATAGTACATGCTGAGTCTGACTAAAATGTATTTTTAACCTATACTGGGAACAAGATAAACAAGCAGGGAAGAGCATCACTACTAAGGAAAGATGTCACATCACCAGATAGCAGGGAGGAGAAGCCTTCAACTCCCATTTTGCTTTAATCTAAATCATAAATAAGACTTTCTTGTCCTTAATCTCTTTCTTTGGCCACTATCATCATCACCATCATTGTCATCATCACCAGCAACATCACCATCATCACCCCCTGCAAAATCACCACCATTATTATCATCTGTTACCAAATGAAGAGAGTCCCACCACCTGTCACTGTCAGCTAACATGCAGAGATGGGGACAGGTTCAACCAACTTCATTTGTCACAAGGCCAGGATTCTGGAAAACAGTGAGAGTAGCCTCTCCAAGACTGTTCTGTTCTTCCATTTCCAAACTCTAATTTATTTATTTTATTTATTTATTTTTTTAGAGACAGAGTCTCACTTTTTTGCCCTTGGTAGAGTGCTGTGGCGTTACAGCTCACAGCAACCTCTAGCTCTTGGGCTTAGGTGATTCTCTTGCCTCAACCTCCCAAGTAGCTGGGACTACAGGCTCCCGCCACAATGCCTAGCTATTTGTTTGTCGCAATTTGGCCGGGGCCGGGTTGGAACTCATCACTTTCAGTATATGGGGCTGGCGCCCTATCCACTGAGCCACAGGCATCACCCGGAATCCACTATTCTAGATGGCAGTGTCAGAATAGGAAGTTTATGAAACAAATCTCTAAAGGGACTGTAACTAACAATGAGAGATTAAATATAAATGAAGATCAAATGTTACATTTTAATTCCCAAACTGAGCCCAAGTTGAGGAATTTAATATGCAAGTACACTCTTGTAACACCAAAACATCACCACCAGATGACTTCTAGCTCTAGTAATTTAATAAGGTGGTCTCAGCAATCGGCAGCATATAAAGAAAAGCCAACCTTGACAATTATTCAAATGTACCAGATGGTGCCCTGTTCTTGCTACTATCACCATTTAACATTGCTGTATTAAATTACTGTATTTTCTTTCTAGGGATTTCTTGGAACAAAATAAGGCTTCAGAGGGCAAGTTTCAATATGCTCCTGTTCCCATCCCTTTTGGAAACTGCCTTAATACAAAGGCAACCAGAAATTTTCAGTTACCCAATATAGAGCCCTGTTTCTCATCCTTATGTAAACCAGTAGCCCAGCTCTGGGTTACTGGTTTTTAACCACAGCAGGAGAGGAGGTAGGCTCATTTCCTTGTACCATTCTACCCAAACCTAGACAGTAATGTCATAATTTGAGATCAGATTAGGAAATTCTACAGAAACTGTCATTGCCAAAGAGTGGGGTTGGAATGTGATCTGAGGAAAATAACTCTTGGGCTACAGTGGCTGTATGAAAGTGATGTGATAGAGTAGAAAGAACAAAGACTTTGGGGTCAGGCAAATTTGAAATGAAATCCTCTATCTCCTGCCCATGGCCTGTGTGACATTGGGTAAACTATCCAATTTCTGTGTCATAAAAATGCAGTTTTTTACTAAAATGTCATAGTATCTTTGAGGTGTATTGTAGAGAGAGGATACCTGGAAAAAGTAAGGTCTAAGAGAACAGAGATCTTCTTAAGGAGACCCCAGGGATATCCCTGCAAGGTCCTCCCCGTGGTGACTCAGCTCTTAGGAATTTGTAAAAACTCAACTTCCAGGGACCAGGAGCCTGAAGCTTGCTTCTGCTTCTGTGAAAGCCTGCGATTCTGTAAAAGCCGGAGCTTCTCCAGCTTGATTCAAACTGACCAGTGAGAAAGGTGCCCGTGGGCCGGAACTTTTTGACTGGGGATAAAAAGAAGAAGACTGAGCCAGTCAGGGATGGGGCCATTTTGAAATCTTTAGTGCCTCTCTCTGCCCCCTGAAATAAAACCCTTCCTCTTATAAACATGGTGTTTGGTTTCTCTTTCTCTCCAGTGGGCCTCGTCTTCCAGCAACATTCCCTGACTGGGAAGTGAGACAACCCAAGGAGAAAACAGGCTCCCAGGCACCTAGTTGTTGCTGCCAATCCTCTGGACACCCACGAGAGGGCCCCTGATCAGCCTGGGTTATGTGAACCACTGAGCACACCAGGTCAGCAGCTTGGCCTCCCTGTGTGGAGGCCTTGACTGGGTGGAGAAAGGACGTCCTTGGCAGGTCTTTGAGGAGTCAAACACTGGAAGAACTGGAAGGCAGGAACTGGCACCTGCATTGGGAGACATCTGAGGTAAGGGAGGACCAGTCAAGGCCCACCAAATTTGGGTAGAAGGGGATTCTGAGCAAGCCCTGGGTGTTAAATCACCTGCAGGACTGGTGAGAGGTATATGAGAGAGTGTGGGTGTGGTGTGAAGGAGACAGACAACTAGGGTGGGGTTCTGACTTCCCCTCACAGGACCTAGGGGAGTGGTGGTTCTGAACGACAGTATCAGAGAACACCTCTTCTGGCTAAGTGACAGTTTGAGGGGGAAATCGAGGCTTCTTAGGTTAGGAAATGGGTTGGAATTGTATGTGTGTGAGTGCTTGGAGACTGACTGAGATGGGTAACAATAGGCAGAGCTCCAGCACCCCCCCTTCACAGGGCAAAACGATTATGTGACTGCCCCATCCTTATCCCCATTTTTACCCCGTCTGTGATGTGGTTGTGGGAAACAAACTGGGGAAGCCCACCCTATTGGAAACTGTGCTGAAGCATTTTAAGAAAGGGTTTACAGGAGACTATGCAGTAACTATGTCCCCGGGGAGATGGGAGATTGAGAAATTTGTGTGAACAGGAATGACTCAAATGTCTTGTTGTTCAGGTGATTGTGGTACTCTTTGAGATAAAATTAGTTTTAAAGCTGTTATTAAAGTTCAAATGTTCAAAGATTACAAAACTGCCACCTCTGTAATATTTCAAAATTTGCTAGATTTGACTGTGAGCTTATGTTCTTGATTTGAAGCCTCTGAATTCTGAAGGCTAGAGAGGTGGTGTGGCTTAAGGGCATGTTCTGCACACTTAGGCCAGCAGCGCCAAGGCACAGTCTAGCCCACGTGGACCCTTCTTCATTTTCTGCCAGTTTTGCCCCTTGGCTATTCTTAGAGAAACTAGATGTTCCAGTATCCTGCTTTCTGTCTTGAACTCTGCACCTGGTAAAGGACACAGGTCCTGTCCTTTGCAGCCATCTTTGATGCCATGTGGCCATGTGAGACTTAGGGGGACAATGAAAAGACATCAGAAATGATGCCTATGTTATGGTTTCAGAATATTTTTTGGTAACTTAAAACCTTAAAGTCATGTTGTTACTGGAGTTTCTTCTTCAGTAGGTCTTTGGTCTCAGGGATTTGAAGAATGAACCCGCAGACCACAGCTGAGTGGTAAGATAGGATTTCATTAGACAGAAAAGAATGCAGAAGGAGTAAAAAGCAAGAAAGGTTCTGGCAAAGGGGAAAACTAAAGTGGGAAGTCTTCTGCATGGGTCCTTTGTCTGGGGGTATATATTACATCTTGGCCAGGATTGGTAGGTGGAAAAAAACGTTTACAAACTTAAGGAGTGTATTGACAAATGAATGATTGAATGCAGCCCCTCCACTGGGGCAAGGTTATTAGGTCTTTACAGTTTTTGTCTCTGGGAAGGGAGTAAGGTGTGTACTTCCTACTCAGTGTGGAAACACCCAAAACATTTCAGGCTGTTTTGTTCATGACCTTTCTAGAGTCCAGAGGGTGTGGCCTGGAAAGGGCAGCCTGTTTGTGCCTACAGATGGGGGTCTGATTTCTGAGATCATCTGGGCCTAAAGAATGGGGGTTCCCAGCCCTGAGTGGGGAAATCCTATATCAATGTTATATTCCAGAAAATGTCTCTCATTTGTAAAATGTAATAATTTTGTTGTTTAGATTGTTTGGGAAACTGAGACTTTTTCAAAGTATAATATTCTTATCTTCTAAACCTTCTAATTATCAGTTTTGCCAAGTGAATAACTAACTTCATAGTAAACTGTGATTCCGTTTTGTGAAGAGTGGTTTTTTTGAAAGTAAGAAAAATTAGACAGAAAGGAAGATGGAATTGTGTAAGAAAGGATTTTGTGTGGTAAATTTTGTCCTGAAATGGAATGATTATTTAAGAAAATGAAAGGCAGGGGAAATCAGAAAGTTTAGAAGGTTTGTAAATTGTGCAGCATTGAATAAGGTTCAAAAAGGAAATTTGTGAAGGAATTTGTATGTGATTCAGTTAAATATGTATTGCCTTTAGAATCTTTTGGTTTGTAGTCTTGTTTGAACAAATGTTTTAAGCCTTTAATATTTGAAAAACCTTCCAAAATCAGAACTCTAAGTTTGGTCTTTTTGAAATATTAAGACCACTGAAAGCCTAAGAAAGATTTATTAGGCTTATTTGGTATGTTAAAAATGTATAGGAAATATTGTCAAATCTGAAAAGGTGGTTGATTTTCTGTGGATTATGTTTCTATGTATGTTCTAATATTATAAAATATTGATCTGACTTAGTATATGTTGTAAGTAATAAGTTTAATTCATCTCAGAAAGTGTTTTTGTAACTGGCAAAGTCCAAAGTTTGTCCTTCAAGGAAAGTAGTAGAAAAAACTGGCAAGTTCTCTCTGATTCAAATTTCCAATGACTCTGGAGATTAAATACCATCAGACTAAAAGCAAACTTCCAGGACTTTAATTAGAAAGATAACATGTCCATGAGTATTGCTAACCTAACTTCAAACAGAACAGAAATGTTACATGGAACAGAGCTGATTTGTTATGGCTTTTTGTTTGAAACATTGCTGATACTTTCTGTATTCTGTTTTCCAGAAGTCAAGAAAACTGTTTTCTGTCTTTTAAGCTATTTGTACCTTTCAGAAATATATGTACTTATGAGCAAAATTTAAAACATTTATTTTTTTCTCTCTCCTTGGTTTCTCCAGAATTTGAAAACCATTTGTAAGTATTCTTAATTACTGACAATACAGTTATTTGCATAAGTTCAATAAGAATCTGTTTTGTTCTATAGGATATGATGAAAGACACTGGTTATTTTACCAAGGCTTTGACTGGAATAGCATTTTCAAAGGTGGCCAGACTGTGTTAAGGAATTAAGCTTGACTTTATAAGGCAAAGAAAAAAAGCCCATTGGAAATAATGGCCAAGTACCTCATCAATAACATTTCCTGATCTGTGGTGAGTAAAGAATGTCACTTTCTGGGCAGCACCTCTGGCTCAAAGGGGTAGAGCAACAGCCCCATATGCTGGAGGTGGCGGGTTCAAACCCAGCTCCAGCCAAAAACTGCAAAAAAAAAAAAAAGAATGTCACTTTCTGACAGGTCCAGGAATCACAATTTGCTTTGGGACCTCAAGAGAAGAGGAATTTACCCTGTGCATACAGGTATCTAATAACACAGATGAAACCTGGGCTCATGGAAGGCTTTCAAGTCCAACCCAAGATTCCTTATAAAAGGTTCCAGCAATGCCAATTTTAAAAGGAAGAAAAGCCTAGATGGCTAATAATTATTCTTGCTACGCTTTATGCAAATAATAAGATCCAGTATACTGAACGTACAGTTTATTTTGTCAATTAAATTAGTTCTGCTATAATTTGTTTTTAGTAAAGTGAGAAATTAGAGAGAGAAAAACAGTTCAAAAGGAAAAAAACTTCGGCCCACCTGTATTAGATTCCAGCCTTGTCTGCAATGCCAGCTCACAAAATGAGATATAGCTGTTTAACTAAACTGATCTGTTAAACAGGACTAAGAGACTGGCCAAAGAATATATAATTATATACAGTAGTTATATATGCTCTGAAGCCTTAAGGCTCAACAAAGGTAGCCCCTTGGCTACACTGGAAAAATTTGTGCAGTATTAAACACTGTCTGCTGTGTCTATACAGATACCTTAGGAAAAATTAGAACCTGAATATTCACTTGAATTGCCCAGAACTTTGGATCAGTTCTGTAGGGACTCTTAAAACTAGGTATTACCTTAAGAATTGTGCTAAGACTGTAAAATGTTCTCATTAAGCAAACCTTAGCCTCGAAAGCCAGGGCTTGTAGATATTTGTAGGTGACTGCTAAATGGTTTCATTCTCTTACCCTGCACCCAAGCTTGACTTCATCCCTGTCAATGTAGGAAAGCCAGAAAGTCACAAATATATGCAAGGTGGCTGAGGTCATGCACTCCAGATGAAAGCCCTGGGGATTTCTAAGAAAAACCTGTGTGAAACATACAGATTGGCCAAACCACTGTATGAAGCCACAAAGGGGGGAGAAAAAGGGCCAATTAAGTAGACATCCGACCAAACAAAAGCCTTCAAGAGGCTAAAGGAAAAGCTGCAGGCAGCCCTGGTGCTAGGCCTCCCTGACCTGGCCAAGCCTGTTGAACTATTACGTATCAGAAATAAATAGAACAGCTGAGGGAATGCTCACCCAGAATGTAGAATACTGGGCAAGACCAGTTGCTTATCTCTCTAAGCAACTTGACAGGGTCTTGAAAGGATGGCCCCTGTGCCTAAGAACACTTGCAGACACAACCATGCTGGTACAAGAAGCTGATAAGTTGACTTTGGGACAAAACTCAACAGTGGTCACTCTTATGAACACCAAAGGGCACCATTGGTTAACCAACTCATGCCTTACCAATATCAAAGCTTACTATGTAAAAATCCAAGGTTGGTTATAGAGGTTGTATACATGAGGCATGCACTTAGGATAGAAGGAAAAAGAAAATTAAAAAGCTTCTGGGGAGATACTTCTACAATCCCCTGTTGGCCACCCTTGCCAAGAAAGTCAGTCAGCATTGTGTGTCATGCAACCAACACAATGCTAAATAGGGACCATCCCTGCCACCTGAAATTCAGTCGGACAGGGAAGCCCCTTTTGAAGATGTGCAAATGGACTATACTGAGTTGTCCATATATATAGGAAACTGGTACCTACTGGTTTTGGTCTGCATGTGCTCGGGATAGATGGAAGTCTTCCCCACCAGGACTGACATAATAAAAGCGTTGCCCAGAGAAATCATCCCATGGTTTAGGTTGCCACTACAGTTTGGATCTGACAACAGACTGGCCTTCGTAACAGAGATAGTGCGAATGATAGCTAAAGCCTTGAATATCATCTGAAAACTACATGTGACATATAGGCCTCAAAGCTTGGGCAGGGTAGAGTGCATGAACAGAGCCATGGTAAACTCTGCCAGGAAGCAAAGCTTAACTGGGTATAGGCCTTACCACTGGTCTTGTTTAATATTAATTGTACCCCTTTTAGAAGGTCAGGGTACTCTCCTTATGAAATAATGTATAACAGGCCTTCACCAATCCTCTGCAATTTAGCAGAGACTCCTAAAAGAACTGGGAGAGACTGAATTGAACAGACAGTTAGAAGCCCTAGGAAAAGTAGCACAGAAGATCTTCTTTTGTTCACTGGGGTAATTAACGGTGTTCTGTTTAGTCTTTTGTGTCTCTACATCCTTTCTTTCTGGGGGATCAAGTCTAGGTTTGGATCAGAACATGGCCCCCCTCAAACCAAAGTAAAGGGACCCTACACCGTCATCCTGACCACACCTACAGCAACAAAGGTGGTAGGAATCCTCTCCTGGATCCATCACAGCGGGCTGAAGAGAGCTTCACTGCCCCGTGGGAAGCAAAAACAGATCCATCCAACTCGTGCAAGGTAAGTTTTGAGGTGGTCAACATGCCCTGCTCCAGCCACATACTGGGAGCTGGCTGGTCAACAATCGGCTGAAGCCTGAGGAAACTCCTAATGGGACGTGTCTTAATTGGTCTTTGGACTTTGGGAAAGGGGGAGGAGGAATGTGATCTGTGCACTCACACCACTAAGAAAGGACAAAAGGTGACTCTTACAGCTTTCATGAATGTGAAGGCACCCACAAAGGAACTTGCACTCATAACCTGATACAAAACTCAATATGCGACTGAAGGGGAATCTCAGGGGAACCTGCCCTTTTCCCCTAGGTTTGCTAAGAAGATCAACTCACAGTTAAGGTAGATTAATAAGAGAAAGATTTATTTCCAAATACCATGCGCATGGGGAGAACCACAAGAATGATTTCCCAAAAGTTCCAGTGATAGTAAGTGGCGTTTAAAGATGTCTTTTAGAAGGGAGGGAGAGAGAAACTGGAAAGTATACGAAAGTGGTTGCTGGGGGGGGGATAGATAGATGGAGGGAAACATATTGATTAGTAAATTAACCTGAAAGATTAAGTATTGTGCTTCAAATGACCTTCGGGCCAGGTCTATTAGCACGTGATAAGGAGTCTAGCAGCCCTTTAAGATTTTAGGTAGATAGAGGAAAGTCTTTGTTCAGAGTTTCCTGATTATGAATAGCTTTTAATTCAAAATAATCTTTATACCAAGGAATCATATTTTGGAGTGAAATTTTCTTAGCTCCTTCAGGACACAGAGAAAGGTGAACCCCCCCCCCCCCCACCCCCACCCACCCACACCACCACACCGGACAATTAAGGCCTGGGTAGAGGACCTAAGAGAAGTCACAGTCCCTGAAATCTGAATGCTGGTCCAGACCAGGGAAATAGGAAAGCCCCTCCAGGTGACTCTGAAGTTTAATGCCTACGCACCATGCAAAGATGCTGCAGCAAGGGGAGCTGGGAAAGAAACTATGGGACAGATCAGAAATAACCTCTGTGCCTTATATTTTACAGAAAAGCGGTGTGAGATCGAATGTGAAAGGTGAAAATGTATGATAGAAGGTGCCTGAGACAGTGAGGACTGCAGCAAAAGAAATGTCATGCTCAAAAAGTAATGGAGACAGATTGCTCCATAGGATCAGTGTTACCCCTCAAGCTAGTCTTGCAAATTCATACCAGCTCCTGCAGGAGCAAGCTGATATTGAGACCCTAAATTAAAATATATATGGACTCTCAAAAGGGAGGAATGAGAGAGGATAACTGGAAAAAGAAAGGTCTAAGAGAACAGAGGTCTTCTCACAGAGACTCCAAGGATACACCTGTGAGGTCCTCCCTTTGGTGACTCAGCTCTTAGAAATTTATAAAAACTTGGCTCCGTGCCTGTAGTTCAAGCGGCTAAGGCACCAGCCACATACACCAGAGCTGGCGGGTTCAAATCCAGCCCGGGCCTGCCAAACAACAATGACAACTTCAACCAAAAAATAGCCGGGCATTGTGGCAGGCACCTGTAGTCCCAGCTACTTGGGAGGCTGAGGCAGGAGAATCTCTTAAGCCCAGGAGTTGGAGGTTGCTGTGAGCTGTGATGCCGCAGCACTCTACCCAGAGCAACAGCTTGAGGCTCTGTCTCAAAATAAAGAAAGAAAGAAAGAACGAAAGAAAGAAAGAAAGAAAGAAAGAAAGAAAGAAAGAAAGAAAGAAAGAAAGAAAGAAAGAAAGAAAGAAAGAAAGAAAGCAATTTGT
>CAUYPK010043989.1:0-11847 GCA_963574355.1 Loris lydekkerianus
TCCTGGGATTGAGTCGTGCTGGGGTTCTGAAACTGTCTGCTATCTGAATTTCAGAATCTTTCGGCATGTCTGGAAAATTCCCTTTCATGATTTCATGGAGAAGGGCCTCTATGCCCAGTGAGGCCACTTCATCACTTTCAAGGATTCCAATGAAGTGGATATTAACCTTCTTCAAATTATCCCAGAGCTCTCTGAGAGAATAATCCATTTTTGGTCTTAATTTCTCTTCTTCTTTGAGAGTTTGGGAGCATTCAAAGACTTTGTCTTTAGTGTCAGAAATCCTTTCTTCTGCTTGCTACACTCTGTTACTGAGCGATTCTACTGTATTTTTTTAGATCTTTGAGGGCTGCAAATTCTTGCTTCAGTGTGTCAAAATCTTTGGTGGTTTTGTCTTTAAATTCGTTAAATTCTTGAGACAACTTTTGAATTTCTCCTCAAATTTCTAATTCCAACTTTTGAATTGCTGCTTGAATTTCTAATTCCAAATTTCCCTCCATTTTATTAATCTTGTTTGCAATCCAAATTCTGAATTCGATTTCTGACGTCTCGGCCAGCTTTTATGAATGGGATCTTCAGTTACATCTGCCATATCTTTTTTTTTGGGGGGGGGGGGTTAATCAACTCTCGGTTATTTATGTTACCAGAGTTTTTCTGCTGATTCCACCCCATGATTGTTTTACTCCCTTTGATTTTTCCCCTGGTGCTTTGTCAAGGACCTATATGGTGCTGTGGCCTGAGAAACTGGGGCCCTGTTTGGTGTGGTGGGGCTAAGTGGTTCTGTCTAGTTTTCAGCTGGTTTTTGTTCAACCCTAGTGAAATAGTTACTCTGGGTTGAAGTCTCAGCTGTGGAGAAATATCAGCAATTAAGTCACCCTACCTACCACTGGCAACAATTGGAAAAGGAAAATCAAACCTTCCTAAAACCACACACCCAAGGCACTCCCTGAATAATCCTCAGGTGACTGACTCAGTTCAAAAGGTCCAAATCAATTGTCTCAGTCAGCACCTGTGTCAGGTCAGAGAGTTTAAAAGGTCTCTGGCAACTGGATCGCAGGGGTCTGATGACTACTCAGATATGGCTTGCTCCAGTGGTCCGTGGAGTCAGGAGGACCCACCCAGCAAATAGATCAGTCTGGGAAGGTTGTGCCTCCTTCCCCACCTTGCACCTCTGTCACACCCAGTCACTGATAGTCCCACAGGACTTTGACCAAGTTGCCTGTAGTGAACAGATACTCCAGGGGTTTGCACCTGCCTGAATCACAAGGAAATCTATTTCTGCTCAGGCAGGCCACTGTGCTCTGCCTCTATCTAGCAGGGGGAGGTGAGGCCTGACAACCTTGGGTGCTTGATGGAGGCTGGGGGGGTGTTCACTCAGTTCCAGCCCTGCCACTGATTGATGTTACTGACAGAACAGAACAGAACAGAACAGAACAGAACAGAACAGAACAACGTTGCAGGAATTTGTTACTGTCCCTGCTAAATTCCCCTGCAGAAGAGAAGCTGTTTTGAGTTTCCAGAGCCTGCACCTCAGGCCCTGTCTTTGCTCCTGCAGATTTGTATTTGGTTACCTGTCAGTTCTAGCCTCCTGTCTTCCTTTATCTATAGGCTGACGATTCCCTGAGGGCCGGGTGCGTCTTTGGCTCAGTAAAGTGGTCCTCTGGGTCAGCCCTACCCTAGGAACCTCCCAGCTCTGCGCATGTGTTTCTAGTCCCTGTGCTCCACCCAGGCCGGTACCACCTCAGGCAAACCCTTTACTCATGGGGTCTGTGTTTCCATCCCAGATCTGTTCCGTGGTGGTTGCCACCTGAGTAGATGCCTGGCCTCCTCTGGTTGCCCAGGGAGACATGGGGTGTGGCTTCAGAATATCCAGGAGTGAGCCCTATTGTTGCCAAAAGATGGCTGCTGGTCTGTGCCTTGGGGCACCGCCGCTCTGGTGTGGTTCCCTCTCAGCCTACCATCCTCTCCTCACTCCCTTGCCCCAGAGTCAGCACTGACCAGCTGCAGTTTAGGCCCTGTCCACACCCCTCTAGAAATTGCCCAAGAATCTGAACTCCTGGGGGCAGGCCTCCAGACTTCAGAGTGAGCATGGAGGGGAGTGCTGGGAGCTCAGAGTTGCAGGTAGAGAATATATACAGTTTTATACAGTTTTATGTCTTGCAGGAGAACGCCATGGGACCCTTGTAGGGGAGGTAGGTCCAGTTTTTAGTGGGTCTCTCTTGTGGAGTATAGTGGGAGGGCCTTTGAACTCTACTCATTTATTTGTGGGGCACTCCAAGCTGTTCTCATGGGGGAGGGGACTCCCGTCTGCTTGGTGATGGATTTTGTACCTTTTGTTTGTATCCTTGGGGTCGCAGCTCACCTCAGCAGGGTTGATGTGCATTCTTCAACCTTCTCTCTTGGTGCAGCTCTAATCCACCAGGTTACTTGCTAAATTTCTGTCCTTTAACTGTCCTTCTGGACGGGAGCCTCTGTGGATAGCTGGCTTCAGTCAGCCATCTTGTCTCCGCTCCTCTTAATCACATGCTTGTTGAGCAACATGAAACTCTTTCTCTTCTCTTTCATTGTCTTCTCTTTCTTCTCATGATTGCATGGATAGTCATGTTGCCATGGTATCTCCTTCATATTAACCTCGCTTCTATTCCTCTACTTCCTCTCCATTACAAACTAAGAGTGACTTCCTCCTTGCTTCCTTTAAATAATCCAAAGCCCTGCTGACTGTACTTGATAAAGTTTCTTAACAAGGTTCTCTTGGGATTCTCTCATCCCTTCTCCCAAGGCTTTAGTCTAGGCCTCTAGTGGTAATTATTATTAACACTTTGTTGAGATATAATTCACAAATTGTCCCTTGAAAATACACAATTCGATAGTTTTTAGTATGTTCAGAATATTCACAGAGTTATGCAATCATTACCATCTAAATTTAGAACATTTCATTAGCTTAAAAGAAATTGTATATTCTTTAGATATTCTTCCTTTTCTACCAGCCCCACCAGACCTAGCCAACCAATAATCTAATTTCTGTTCTTATGAATTTTCCTATTTTGGATATTTCCTATAAGCAGAATCATGTAACATGTGGCTCTTTATGCCTGGCTTTTTTCACTTAGCGTAATGTTTTCCATGTTTGCCCTTGTTGTTTTATGTGTCTGTGTTTAATTCCTCCTTATGGATGAATAATACTCCATTGAATGGATATATCACATTTTGTTTACTCATTTATCAGTTTATGGACTTATGCAGTGTTGCCACTTTTTGGCTGTTATGAATAACACTGCTGTGAACATTCATGTACAACTCTTAATATGGACCTATGTTTTCCTTTAGGTATAGATCTATGAGTAGAATTTCTGGGTCATATTGTACCCTATGTTCCAAGTGGCTGTACCAGTTTATAGTCCCATGAGCAATGTATGAGAGTTCCAATTTTGCTCCTACTCTTGTTGGTTTCCTTAATGTGCATTCTGTTCTCCCAAGAGCCATCAGAGTAGGCATTATCTAAAACTCTTATCTGAGCATGTTGCTTCCTTGATTAAAATGAGCATCCAAACCTACTACATGAGCTTTAGCACCCTGCCTGGTGTAGGGAATTTGCTTGCTTTGGTCTCTGCCCACTTTTACAGTCTCTTCTCTCTCATGTCCCCACCTTTTAGCTTATACTTCAGAAAAAAGGAACCACTTAGAACTTCCTAACACACCACAAGTGAATCATGTGACTACAATATTCTGTAAATGCAAACTGCTTACTTGGTATATTTGTCAGGATTCTCTCAGTAACAAGTGACCAAAACTCAACTCAAAGGAGCTGAAGCAAAAATTGAAAGGGGTGGTATATGGGTTTATGAAACTAGGAAGTTCAAGGGTATGTCTGGATCCAGGGAAACAAACAATTTTACTAAGCCACTGTCTTTTTCCTTTTATCAACTTTGTTTTCCCTTCTTTTGAATTTATTCGCCACGTAAGCTCTACTTACATGTTGACAATGGTTTCTAGAAACATCTATGGACTTAGCAACATCAGCAGCCAGAGAGTTTCTGAGAGTTCTCACATGAGGAGCTCTATGACTGTCCAGCTTGGATCAAATGTGCACTCCTGAACCAATCACTGTACCCAGGGGCATGATTGGCAGGGACTTGGGTCAAGTGCCAGGGACAGGAGCAGCTCCATTGGCTAAAGTCCTTTGTTAAAGGAAAGAGAGATGGATATGCACAGGCTAAAACAATAGATATCCATTACCTTTTGTTTTTACCATTCTGTTCCCTAAAATCAATTGTTAACAGGGCATGAAGGTCTACCCCACCCCAGCTATCTAACTATAGAAGCCCTTTAATTTAGAATTTTCTAAGAACAAAAATTTTGTTGACAATAAGTGAATGTTAACCTTGAAATGAAACTATGTATAGTTACTATGGTTTCAAATTAAGCATATTTTGTTTTGTTTTGTTTTTACACAACTTCACATATTATATATATAATGGGTTATTGAGAAGTTTCCAGCTCCACCACACTAAGGGATTAGAGAAAACACAATCTATTCTGGCCCAGTCTGAATTCTCCTTCACATATTTGACACATTTCTCTGATGTAGTCAGTGTGGTCTGTTATGTTCTTATCCCACATAGGACCATGCTGGATATCACTTCTCCTTGACGGATGTCTTTGCCCACCCTTTGTACTTTAAGTATAGTCTTTAGTAATGGCTTTGCTCAAGAAGGCTGCTTTTTGTTGTCCATACTGAAAAATTATTGTCATTATTTCTTATTCTCTTGACAAAAGCTTCCTTCTGTTTCTGTGGGTCTACAGGTTTTCCCTCTTCCTGTGCAATCTCTGCATTAAGTTGTTAGCCAGCTGCCTTTGGCTGATTTTTACCTGCTGCTTTGTGCCTCTTGAGGGCATTAAAAGGAGACCCTCCGTTCCTTTTGGCAGTATATAGAATGTCTTAAATGGAGTTCAAGTGGATCAGATTCCTCCTCTGTGCAGAATTAGGGACTTCATAGCATTCCCTTCTCTTCGGGTGTATCAGCTCAATCATGGTATTGTACCACCAGCTACCCAAATGAATACAAAGATGTCCTAATGTTGATTGAACACACAGATTGATATTTAACCTCTAATAGGCCAGTCTTTTGCCTAGATTTAGCGACCAGGGTTCTAGGAGTCTAGTTGGAAGAAGAGAGCTAGGGCATTCAATATAAAAGCATCCGCTTGCTCCTGTTTTTGGTTTAGTACCACTCAGTTCTTGCTGATTATAAGCAAAACTACTCTAGAAAATCTGCCCCTAGAGTTAGGGAGAAAAATCTGGGGTTTGACTGCTACTTAATTTAATTTTAAGAAATTCTCTTCTTTTAGATCTTCTCTTTCACCACTGTCAGAGGTTTCTGAGCCTGTCAGTTTCGAGTCCTTGCCAGGAGTGGTGGGTTCTTTGGTAGAAGTCAGATTGCGTCTCATCTTTCCCATTGTGATTTAGGATTTAGCTTTCTCAATTCTGCTAAATCTGTTACCATTTTTCCTCCTGCTTTCCTGTTACCAGAATCTTCTTGTGCTTATCTCTCTCCCTTCCTTATCTTCTTTTCTCTCTGCCTTCGCAAAGCATTTATGACTTTTAAAAAAATCCTCTTGCTGTCATTTTATTGGGGCTTCAGAAGGGAGAAAAAGTAAATGTATATAATCAATCCTCCATCTTTACCCAGTTGTCCTGTTTGTATAGTAGCTGCTTGTAATATGAATTAAATAAAAATAAGAAATAAGAAAAGAATACAAAAAATAAATTATTTAGTGTATAATCATCTTTTTTGTATTCTACATCCAATTTTCTTTGAAAATTTATTTTTATTTTTTTGACTCTGGACCGTGATAGTTTTGCATACCAAAATGTAGGAAATTTTCAACAAAGAAAAATCACTTTTCTTTTTTAAGACAAGGTCTTGCTGTGTTGTCTGGGTAAAGTACAGTGGCATCATCATAGCTCACTGCAACTTCAAACTCCTGGGATCAAAATGATTGATCTGGTTTTCTCATTTACAGACAAAGAGTCTGAAGCCAGAAAGGTAAAATAGTTTCCCCAAGGTCCCACTCTAGGAATTGGCAATATCAGTCTCTCTAAGTTGTTATAGACTAAAGAGAATTTCTGTGACTACTTCCATGCATTCTAGGGGCAGAATGAGCTCTGGTTGACCTTGCAGGCTGAGGAGCCTTCCTAACTTGCCTAAGGCAATTAGGACAAAATCCCAACACTACTTCTTTTAAGACTGTGCCTTTCTCATGGAGCCCACACTGCTGGCAACTGCCTGCCACATATTCATTTACCAGAAAAATCATTTCTATAGTTGATGACTCTGCAGATTTAGCCAGGAATTTGTAGTGGTGATTTGAAAAGAGGATGCAAGGGTTAATATCAATCATACTGTTCTCCAAACATACTGAATGGTGACAGTAAGAAGTCCAGCCTACCTTTCCTGATTTTCCCTAATATTCTCTGTTAGAGGCATCCTTATGAGCTGATTGAGTTATAAGGTAGATGAAATAACAAAAGAAAATAAGAAGAAAGATGCTGTCAAGGGATTAGATATTCCTGGGTATTTGGGTTGGCTTCCCAACTTACCCTGGGGAAATCAATGACTAAAGTAAAACTTGATGTCCTTGCTTGGGGCTTCCTTAACCTAAATATTGGTGGGACTAACTTATGTTATAAAATGATAATAGTGAAGCTGCAAAAGAAAAAAGAATGAAGAAAATAATAAAAACAGAATGGAGGGAAAGGGGAAGAGAAGAGGAGGAAGGAGAATGTGAGGAAACCTCCTGACACAAGGATGGCAAATCCATGGCTGTGAATGGTGAGTGAGCACCACTTCACCCTCTAGCTGCAGACCTGGCTCCTTCATCTAGGCGTGTTTACTTCACAGCCCGAGTGTGACCTCAGGATTCCTTCCAGGAAACCACCACCCAGGCCATCAGCTGCCTCCCAGTTGACCTCTTAGCCATCCTTGTTGCATCATATTCTAGCTACTTTATAGTAAAATCTGCCTACCTGTGAGCACCATGGTTTAGGGATGACTCAGTGGAAAGATTGCTAGCTACTTTTCCTCATATATTTGATTGGAAAAAGAGAAAAATAGATTTTTCTCGAAGGAAGGATGGGAAGAAGGAAGAGATAGATGTTTATTGAGCCTGCTTGTGACAGACTTTACCAGTATCATCTCACTTAACACTGGTAACAGCCACCCCAATAGATGGTATTATTCTGGTTTTACAAATGAGGAAATTGTCTCAAAATCACACAGAGAGTATATGTTCAGTAGAATTAAGATGTAAAATAATAGTCTGTCTGATTCCAAAGCCCATCCTCAAAATTAATAGATCAGACAGTTGAACACATCTGGATATTCATTGTGAAATCCATCTGTAGAATAGAATTCAATCAGGAAAAAAATCCATTAATAATTTTCCTAACAGTAAAATAGAATAATTAATTTGAAGTTTTTATAACAAATTAATTTGTCAATAAATTCAGCCTCTGTTTCCAATTCCCAGTGTCATTATGACTCTGCCCCTTTAGAAGGCCTCTTGTTTAAAGTTTTAAAGAGGCAGCATCAGCAGCATCAGAAACATTATTCAGCACCCTTTATGTGCAGAGTTTGGTAGTGAATAATTCTACATCAGAAGGAATTTATAATTTCAGGATTTTTGCAATCCAATAATAGCACAGATCAATATGATTTCTTATCCCAAGGCCCAAATTTAGGAGTCTTCCTAAGGATATAATGAATGTAATGGCTTTTTTTTTCTGGCGGCAGATGGTGGCCAGCTGTTCTCTCTCTGTACTCAAGGCCAAACACAAAGGGAAAAAATTAAAGTAAGGGGCTTATAGTAAATATGAGAAAGAACTTAATAAACTAAATCTGGATTTTTCTATACACAAAGGGAAATGGGCAATTGGGGGTAATTATCAAATTATCCAAGCCAAAATAGCTCTGCTACTTTCATTATCTACATAAGAGAAAATTATCTTTATGGATTGAATTGTTCAGATAATCATCCAGTATTTTGGGTGTCTCAGTAGATAGTCTAGGTTGTCATTGATATAGATTAAAGGTCCCTCAAGGAAATTTTTAAAATAGAATTTAAAACCCAACCATATTTATACTTAGATGTAAGTGATATTGATCAAATTAGTAGATCCAAGATTCCTTGACCAGGATTTGGGTCCATTTTAAGTAACAATACCAAATTTTATTTACTATTTAAAATAAATGTTTAAAATGATATAAGAGTATGTTTTCTCTAAAATAAAGTGTTACATATGAGGCTAAAATCTTTTTTTCTATGACTCTGATTTCATTTCCCAGCATCTACCCAACCATGGCCCCACTCTAAAGAATATTCTTTTGGTAATTGTATCCTTTCAGAATACACGCATACATACAGAGGCAGTTAGAGAAGGAGGGGGAACTTGCACTTTTAGCTTAATGTGAATCACACATTTTGTTCCATTTGGCAATTTGCTTTTCTGTCTTTTTTTTTTTTAGAGACAGAGTCACACTTTGTTGCCCTCAGTAGAATGCTATGGCATCACAGCTCACAGCAGCCTCCAGCTCTTGGGCTTAGGCGATTGGCTTGCCTCAGCCTCCAGAGTAGCTGGGACTACAGGCACCCACCACAACGCCCGGCTATTTTTTTTGTTGTTGCAGTTGGGGCTGGGTTCGAACCCACCACCCTCAGTATATGGGCTGGCGCCCTACTCACTGAGCCACAGGCACTGGGCACTGCCCGGCAACTTGCTTTTCTATTTAACAATATGTATTAGAGATACATCAATTTTTTTTAACTCCCTCATTGGAATGATGATATTTATTTAGCCATTTTGCTACTAGTGAATACTGAAATTATTTCTAATTGTTTGTTAGTAACTCTTGATAAACAATCCTAAATATTAAACATGTATGAAGATATCTTTAGAGTAGAATCTGAGTAATTGACCTGTTCCCAGGGGAAATGATGTGAGACACGGGAGCTAATTTCTTTACTGGATACAAGTCACTCCACTCTTTTGGGTTTCTGTTTTTCCATCCAGCGACTCCAACCTTCTCACACCTCAGAATCTCCTGGAGGGCATATTAAAGTGCAGATTGCTGGGCCCTACCCTAAGAGTTTCTGATTCATAATGTGTGTATATGTGTGTTTTCCATTTCAACAAGTATCCAGGTGTGGTGATGTTGCTGCTGACCAGGGTACATGTGGAACCAAAAGACACTGGGATAAGTGTATGTTGGGGAGAATATTCTATGAAAGAGATCATAGTTGAAATTCTGAAAGCCCCAACACACTATCTGGGGAAATTTTAGGAGTCTTTCAACTTATTCTCCAAATATAAGACAATAATCCGAGATTCATCACAGTAATAGGTTTGGAATAATTATAAACATTAGTTTTTATTTTTTATTTTTTTCCATGGTTTATAATCATTTCAATATGCTATTTTATTATATTTGCTAATACTTTTTGAGGATTTTTATGTGAACAAATACTCGTCAGGGACATGAGTTTGTAGTTTCCTATGGTGTCTTTTTCTGACTTTGGTACCAGGGTAATGCTGCCCTTATCAAATGAGGTTGGAAGTGCCCACTCCTCTTCAATTATTTGAAAGAGGATGAGGAGAATTGATGCTATTTGCTTTTTAACTGTTTGGTAGAATTCACCAGTGAATCCATGTGTCCTGAGCTTTTTGTTGTTCGGAGTTTTTTTCACTGATTCAATATCCTTACTTGTTATAGGTATATTCACATTTTCTATTTCTTCATAATTTATTATTGGTAGGTTACGTCTTTCTAGAAATTTTTCAATTTCATCTAGCTTATTTTGCTAGGGTACAATTGCTCATAGTATTCTCTTGTAATTCCTTTTATTTCTGTAAATATTCTCTTGTAATTCCTTTTATTTATGTAAATATTCTCTTGTAATTCCTTTTATTTCTGTAAAATTGTTAAGTCTTTTCCCCTCTTACTTTTTCAATGTTAATTATTTGAGGGTTTTTTTAAATTTCAGATTGATACGAGGATACAAATTTTTACATAGTTTTCATTTCTTAGGTAAAGTTCAAGTTTAGTTGAGCTGCCACTACCGCAGCCTAGCTAAGAGTCCTATTCAGCTATAGTTTAGGCTGAATAGCCTCACATTGTACACATTAGGTGAGATCCTACCAACCACCCTCCCTTGCCCACTTCCCCTCCCTCTGGCTAGGCTATACTTGTAAACATCAGTTTTTAAATCATGGAAGTAATTCTAAGGAAGAAGTCCACATAGTATCATTGATAGAAGGAATCTTAAAGGGTCATCCAGTCCAACTACCTGGCTAGAATTTCTTCACCATTATTCTTGACCTTGTTAACAAGTTTCCCACTGAATAGTGCTAGGGTCTAAGTGCCAGGTTCCTGAGGAAGCTCCTTCCATGTTTATAGATGTCTAATCATGACAGTGTCCTTCCTCAGCCTGACCATAACCATCCTTCAGAAGCTTCTAAACATCTATCCCAGTTCTACCTTGTGGGCTTTACTGAACAAACTGTCTCCTTTCTCCACTTGATGGCAGTGAATTATCATGTTCCCCTAAGTGAGTGGTTCTCATACTATAGTATTATTATAGGAGCTTACTACAACATAGATTTCCAAGGCCCAACCCTAGGGATTCTATGTCCAAGGGTAACCCAGGAATCCACCTATTTTATGAAATTCCCAGGTGATTCTGATGCAGATAGTCTGCACATGACAGTTTAAGAAATCCTGCTAAGTCTTTTTCTTTCTAGGCTCAATGCTGCCAGACTTTTCAGCAGTTTCTCATATGACAAGGTTTGCATTACCTCATTTTCCTGGTTGCTTAAAGCTGCCTGCCAAAATACACCTCCAGAAGGGTGGAGCAAGATGGCGGCCAAGTAACAGCTTCCCTGCAACTGGGCACAGTGAATCTGGGGAGATAAGACTCCAGGCATCTCTGGCTGGTGGGATCTGCCTATAATCATCCCTTTGAGAATACAGGGAGTCAGCAAGGGACTTCTGGACCCCAAGAGGAGGAAAAAACAATGGAAAACTGGCAAGTGGTTGCTTGTGTTCGATCGACCTAATCCCATCGGCAGCTGTAAGTACAAGCAGCAGTGAGACTGCAAACCAGAAAGGCCTAACCTATGAACTGTTGCAGTGTTTTTGGACTTGGCACTCAGTTGAACTGCCTTGGGGAGAGCTTGAGCAGTGTGGAGAACTTTGGGCATTGTCTAGGGCCCCAGACTGAGCCGCTGAGCCAGACAGAGCAAATAGTGTTTGGCTGTGGTCCGCAGGGAGCCATTGTGAGAGAACTGCCCTGGCAAGTTCCGCCCTCAGGGTTGCAGAGCAAGGATCGGGCGGGAGCTACTAACCTAGTGACTGAGCAGCCTAAAGGTGGGGACTGAACTGCCTTACAGCCTTAAGCCTCAGGGGCAGAGTGAGACCAGTTTTAGCACACTGGAGCCTCAGGCTGTTGCCCCGGGTAGAGTGCCATGGCATCACAGCTCATAGCAACCTCAAACTCCTAGGCTTGGCACAGCCCAGACCTCCATAAGAGCTGTGCCGTGCCTCCTGACCTATGACCCACACCGGCCAGGCCTCTGCATGCTCTGACCAGAAACTGCGGGAGCCGCACAACCCTGTGTCCTCCCGCCTGTACCCTCCCTACCTCCACACCGGCCTGCTCATCTAGCCAGGGACTCTGCTAGCCACATGCCCTCTGGAGCCCTTCCTGCCTCAGCGCAGAGTCCTTCTCCTGGCCAGAGACCGCTGGAGACTTGGGATCTCTGTGCCAAAGTCACTGGGCACCAGGCACCACCAG
>CAUYPK010043990.1:0-99797 GCA_963574355.1 Loris lydekkerianus
ATATTTTTATTTTTGAAAGTTACCAGTGGCTGCTGCATTTTCCACCTCGGCTTATACTCGAGTCACTAAGTTTTCCCAGTTTTTAGGGTAAAATTAAGGGGGTCGGCTTATACTCGGGTCAGCTTATACTCGAGTATATGCGGCATATTGAGATTATGGAGTCCGAAGAGAAGCAACCCCAGAACAGAGTCCAGAGAAGTGGTAACACTTCACAGATGGAAGCATCCATTTTTGTATGAAAGTCAAAGGGGTCGCTACAGAATCAGAGGCATTGAGGGTGAAGTCAAGAACTCAAGTACAGAGAACATCCAGGAGGGGGGTGATCTCAAGAGTGGAGTGTGCAAAAAAGTGGTCAAGTCAGAGGACTTTTGGATTTGGTAACAAGGAGATCGTTTGGTGACTTTGGCAAGAGAGTTTTGGTGCACAGGAGGAGGCAGAAAGCCAAATGCAGAAGGAAGAAGGGAGGAAGAGTGGTGGACGTAGGTCTGTAGTTCTGCAAAACATTAAGCACAGATTTACTGTACAATCCAATTCCACATCTGGTATTGCCCAAAAGAATTGAGAGCAGAGACTCAACCAGATACTTGTATCCACATGTTCACAGCAGGAATAGTCAAATAATCAATGGTAGAAACAACCCAAGTGTCCACCAACTCACAAATGGGAAGTAAATGGGGTGGGTCTGTGTTAATACATAGCAAGGAATATGATTCAGCCTTTCAAATGAAGGAAAAATCTGGCACATGCTACTAGCTTGGTGAACCTAAGTGAAATAAGCCAGATATAAAAGGACAAAGATCATGTGATTCCACTTATGTAAGGTGCCTACAGGAGTGAAATTCATAGAGACACTAAGCCCAGGGTGGGTGCCAAGGGCTGCAGGGAGGAAGGAACAGCCAGTTATTGTTTAATAGGTACCAAGTTTCAGTTTAGGACAATGAGAAAGTTGTGGTGATAGATGGTGGCGATGGTTGCATAACAGTATGAATGTACTTAATGCCTCTGAACGGTATGCTTAAAAGTGGTTAAAAAGGGTAAAAATGTGTTATGTATATTCTGCCACACACACATACAAAAAGATCAAAGGCCTGAAGTCAATGCTGACAATTTTCTCTAAACTTTCTGATGAAGGAAGTGAAAGTAATAGAGCAAGTCAATCAGAGGAGAATTTTTAGCATGCAGGGAACTTGAGAAAGTTTATCAGCCTGGAAAGTAACATTAGAGAAGTAGAGATTCATCTTTCAGATAAAAGGGACATAATAAATATTGACCGGGCACTAAAATGGCCAGGAGATGCTGAGGACTATGCTTCTATAAGTGAGGCTAAGTCTTTGGGGACTAATGATCCTACCGTTTTATAATAATAATCAAGTATAGTATTTAAAATGTATTTAAAAACAGAATCTAAGCAATCTAAATCACATCAATAACTTTCAGACTGGGTACAGTGGCTCACACCCATCATCCTAGCACTTTGGGAGGCCAAAGCAGGAGACAGGGGTTCTAGACCAGCCTGGGCAACAAGCAAGACCCCATCTCTACAAAAAATAAGTATTAGCTGGGCATTGTGGCATGCACCTGTACTCAGGAGGCTGAGGTCAGAGGATCACTTGAGCCCAGTAATTCGAGGTTACAGTGAGCTAAGATCATCACACCACCGCACGCCAGCCTCTTAAAAAATAAATAAGTAAAAATTTTTTAAAAATTAATTAAATAATCACCTTTCTATTCAGGGATTTTTTCTCCAAATATCTCACTAAGGAAATTAAATAAAATTTTTTGTTTATGAAATTCTGGAGTTTTGTGGGGTTTTGTTTGTGTTTTAGATAATTACTTCCTGTAAATTCATAGTAAGTTTAAGTGAAATGTTCTCATTTCTAACCATCTCCTTAATTACTCTTCATTGTCCCCTTTCGATATATAACTATTAATAAATGATAAACAAAGAATATGATACCCTGAGAGCATGATAGCTTCTAAAGTTCAGGAATTTTTTTTTTGCAACGTGTGAAAGTTTGCGTAACTTTGAAATGAAATCCACTCCTTCCACTTCCCCAGTACGCAAGAGAATGTGGGAGAAACTGTCACACACAGACTGAAGCTGTACGTTGACTTCTACCATGGGGCAACTTGAACCTGCATGGAATACATATATATACACATACACGTCTGAAAGTATATATTACATAGACTAGCACATACCATTTATAATACATGTCCATATTACACACATCCACCCACACTCACACGCCTTATGTGCACACATGCACATATTCTCTGATTTGCACTTGGCAGCAGTATTTTCTTCAATTGAGTGTTTTATGTTGTTTTCTGACATTGTTCTTTCCTTCCTTTAAATATTTTTATTTACTGCTCCAGCCTGTAGGAAAGATAACCAGTTAAATGTTCAGGACGGCAGGGTCTGCACCTGTTTTTTACCCTTGTGGCTGAAGTTGTAAGAGCCCAACCATAGCCCATGTCTAAGTAACAGTTTCAGTTTTGCAATACTTTATCTATATGGAACAGGCAACTATTCATGAGAAAGGAAGTTTAAGACTTGGTAAAAAACCACTACCCAAATTCCAGGAAAATAGTTGTTTGCCGAAGCTTTCTTTTCTTCTACTTTTTATAAGTTGCCTGCAGTCACATTAGCATTTAGGTTTAGGTCATACTCCAAAGTCTTTAAATTAATTACATTTACAAAAGCAAGTTTATTCTCCATATATTAGCTTGATAGTTTTCTGCTCATGCAGCAGTATTTTCTATTTGTGTGTGTGTGTGTGTGTGTGTGTGTGTGTGTGATTAACATTTAGCCACAAGGGACCCATTTCCTTACGGAAATGAGCACTACTTAAGTATAAGTCTCAATAACAAGTTTTCTAAATTTTGCTTGCACATATAAATATGTGTATACTTTAATTGAATATGTATATAAAACAGGCACAAATTATATAGCATGTTACAGTGATTTCAAATGTAACTTTTGCGAATAATTTTCCATTCTTCATAGAATTCAGAAAGCACAGTAAGTCTGTTATTTCACAACTTCCGCTTTTGGTAGACTATCCTTTTGCAGAGGAAAATAAAATATACAAGTAGAGAAGAGAGTCAAGCAGAGAACGGAGCTCATCTCAGCCAATGAAGCAGCTTCACAAACATCTATAACTAAGGCATACAGGTAAGAAAAATGTTATTTTATATTATTCATTTTCTTATTTGGATTGCTATTTATACACAATTTACGCGATGGCCAGATTACCAAGTAACTTAGATAAACCTGATGCTTCTCTCAAGTTTTCAATATTTTAAATGAAAAATTTTATTAAATTTAGAAAGCTTGAACTTCTCATACAACTTTTTAAAAAGGTGAAAATATTTAAAGTTTCAATCAATTTCCCAATTATGTTACCTGTGAAATAAAACCCTGTCTCAACAACAACAACAACAAACATTCTGTTTCTTATATAGGTGTAACTTTGTACATGTTAGTACTGAAGAAAGTTATTAATAAACCTGAGAAATTTTCTTCTTTTTCTAGCTTTACTTGATTTCTCATATGTGTAAATTCTCTTATTTATCTAATTTTGTTCACTTTGCATATGATTAGTTGGGAGCGTTCCACAAAAAAATTAGATTTATTTTTACTGACACATTAACATACAACATTTCAGTATTATTTTTCATGTCATCACATTATCATGGTAGTTAAATTAGAAAAAGTAACTTGTAGTATAGAGAGCATGATTTAAAAAATTAAATAAGAAAATCCAATTTTAAAAATCCCTTATATTCTAAACAAGATTAATTGATATTTGTAATGTTTAAAAATGGAGTAAGAACAGAACTAATCCAAAATAAGACTATTTGGACTGATGATTGCAAATAAAATTCAGCTGAAACTGATCTTATAACTGCAATTCTAAAATAATCTGGATACAATAGAAACTATTTTTCTTATTTATGCCAATCTAGAATAATGCCTACAAACATAATTGTATTTAATACAATCATATTCATAATATAGCAATTTTTAAATCTTCTTTTTAAAAACTGTCAGTTCCTTTATGTATTGGTAAAAAGATAACAGAGTCTTTAATTTAATACAACTTTTTAAAATAAAACGCAGTTTGAGTGATCTACTCTGGATATACATACATATACACACACACACATATACATATATTTGAATAGTTTACTTCTAAGTATTTTTCATGACTTACCATTTTGAGAAAGTGACACACATCACACATTTGCCATGTGAGGTTTGGTAAAGTAAATACCTCAAGTAATATACCTTTATTTGAATGTTTTCTAAATTAAGTTTGTTTTTAATGAGACTAATCTCACAGCTCCAGAAAAGGAAGTCCACATAACTCCATCAATTCATAAATTTAATTTGTTATAAATTTTAGTAGACAGTGGCATAATACTGGCTCTATTCCACCTGCTACCTGCTTGTTTCTTTTAAAACAACTTTTCTGCAATATGTTATAAAAAATAGGTGTATTTTGATTAAGGGAGAAGGAAAGTGGATTTAAGAGTGTTATACCACTACAAATTCAGAAAATGAACTGTTGACTCAAGTTTGACATCCTTCACTGGAACAAAATTTTAAAATTAAGTTGATAGTTGTGAGAAAGGCATTAAAATTATGCATCTTCTTTAGGACCACACACCAATTAGACACAACTACTTCCATCAAGACTTGGTCGTGTTTTTTACAACAATACCACTTTTAATGCCTTCTTATCTCTTTTTATTTTCACGTGATGAAAGTGTTTTTAAATATTAAACATTTTAAGTATGAGCTACTTTGCTATACATAATGTGGCATTACACTAAATAATGGATAACAACCCTGAAAAAATATAGCCTGAGGAAATTACAATCTAGGTTTGTCACCACTGTGAAGCAGAACAGCAGATGAAATCCAGGGGAGAAAATGCTGCCTTGCTGGCAAACAGATAATTTGTTTTTGGGGAATGATTAAAGTCTGAATGAGCAACTTAGTTTTAGATTATAGAAAATAAGCTTAGAATTTTTTTTCTTTTAAAATTATATATATGTGTGTATATTATATATATGCATATATATATATAACATATATATCTATACATATATAACATATATATATATATAAACATATATATATATTTTTTTGGGGGGGGGCAGTCTTACTATGTCGTCCTTGGTACAGTTCTGTGGGGTCACAGCTCACAGCAACCTGAAATTCCTGGGCTTAAGTGATTTTCTTGACTCAGCTTCCCAGTAGCTGGGACTGCAGGCGCCCACCACAACACCCGGCTAACTTAACAAAAGAAAAAATAAGTGCTCAACTGGCTGAGTTTCAATGGAACACACAGATTGAAGGGACATTCTTGTCATTATTATGAGAACAGCAGGGCTCCTAGCAAATATTTTTTAAATATTTTAAAAAACATGGAGAGCTTCCTTCCAAATCCAAACTAGAAAAGTGAAATTAGGCAATTTCATATAATTTTTTTTCACTAAATATAATGTTAGTTAGTTATGGCTGGAAAACGTGTTTTGAATTACAGGCATATGTTTTACAATGTTTCATTAGATTATATTCACATGACACAAAAAACAGAATTTTTCATTGAATTGAATATAAGCTGAAATTGGATGACTGCCGTATATAGCATTGTGTCCTTCTTGTAAAATGACGAAGTTGACTTTGTGACCCCTGGATGATCTTGTCAGGAGTCTGTCAGACTAATGGTATCCAGAGTTGATCTTCATAATCTCCCAGTTAAGTGCGTGTCTCCCTCTTTTAACAACTTTCCCAAAGCTGCTCATCTGTATAAGAGACTGATCTGCTTATACTGGGCTCTATCCCACCCAATAAATAGACAAATAGGTTATTTTTCAAATAATAATTTCACTTGACTCTAACAATGCTATTATTTTAACATAAATGACTATATTTTCAAAAGAATGGTAAAACATTGAAACATATATTACATATATATATATGTTGTTTTGTTTATTTATTTATATATTTGTTAACTTTTTGACATTTTGCCATTTGCAAATTTAAAGAGAAGAAAATCTATCGCCTGAAAGAAACAGTATAGGTTGGGTGCAAACTAAGAAGGATGGCATGTTTTGAATTAAGGAACAAAAGTCCTGTAAATTCAGATAATGAGGGTCTTCCAGCCTTTTAGAAGCACATTTGTGTCTTTCCCCATCTGCTGACTTTCTATTTATTTTAGTGAATGGGACTTCCAAATAAGTGCCCCTGTAGTACATTATACTTACATATTAGTAAAAACATGTCTTAAGTAAGTGGGAATGCACTGTGGTGGTACATGTGCTCTGTAAGACAGAACATGTACCATTTTCATACCGAAAATAATTTGTGTAGACATGAAGGATAAGGCCGAGCCATTTCACATTTCTAAATATCTTCCCTTAAAAAGATAAATGAAATGCAATCTAATTTTCACATCTGCACTGTAAAAAATAAAACACAGCTTGCTAATTTTTAATCTGTAAAATATAAATTATTTGTTATTTGAGAAGTATTATTTTCTGTTACTTGTCCAATAGCATGGAGTTTTGTTAGTATTTTATGTTAACTAAAATTAGGCACTTGGAGTTAATGTTTTAAAAATCCTTTCCAGTTTTATTTTCCATCACCCTATAAATATACTGAAAATAGTTTTTTTAAATTTGTTTAGTATTTTTGTTAGTTTTAATATAAGCGAGAAAAATACAAGATTTGTATTTTTAAGGCCGAATTTAAATTAAAATGGCATTAAAGTCATTAATTAATATTGGAACCACAGAAAGCAGATCAGGAATGAAATTAGCCTGTTGATGTTGTTTTATGAACTAGTATAAAATTTCATACCCCATTGTTCTTGTACTTTATAGATAACTTCATTTTAAGCCGTTAGTTGTTTTTTTTTTTTTTTTTTTTTACCACATTCTTAAAATTTTTCTCACTTTGTAAAAAAATAAATAGCAAGATGATCTTGAAAAAAAAAATCACCACAGTTTATTCTGGTTCTGGGAAAAATCAGTAGCATTTTTTAAGTATACCTTAATTCAATTTATTTTTACTCCACATGAAAGAAAAATTTTAAGTGGATTGTTTTTATTTTTATCTGAATTTCAGGATCAGCAAAATTATTCTCTGTACAGTTAGAATACCTTCTGAATAAAATAAAATTATATAGCTGATGGCAATGGATTTTCTTAGATGTACACCAGAAATTCTTTTTACACCGTACCTACTTTAAATGCTTTTTAAATTGAGATATAAGTTCAAGCTCAAAAATTGTTTAAAATAAAGATAATGTAACGACTATACTTAGAGCCTGACCTATATTTGCTTAATCCTAATATTTTACTTTATTTGCTTTGTAATTTATCCTTCTTCTTTTTTTTTTTTGTTATTTTTCTCTTTATATTCATGATTTATTTTCTAAACCAATCAAGAGTAAGTTATATACACCAATGCCTTAATGTCAGAGTGTAATTCCTAAGAATAGAGATAATTTCTTACATAACAGTTTTCTGACAGTTACACATAATTATCTACTTCATAAATTTTTATTGATATACTACTTTAATATAGTATTTGTATTCTCACTTGCTGTTTATCTAATGATACCCTTTATGATGTTTTTCTCTTTAGTGAATTTTCTAGTCTAGAGTCAGTTATCATACTTAATTGTCATCTCTTTTTAAAGTGACAAATAAAAATTATATATGCTTATTGTCTACAACAGGTTTTAAAATATGTATACAGGTGTCTGTGGCTCAGTGAGTAGGGCGCTGGCCCCATATACTGAGGGTGGCGGGTTCAAACCCAACCCTGGCCAAACTGCAATAAAAAAATAGCAGGGCATTGTAGTGGGCCCCTGTAGTCCCAGCTGCTCAGAAGTCTGAGGCAAGAGAATCACATAAACCCAAGAGCTGGAGGTTGCTGTGAGTCCTGTGACTTCATGGCACTCTACCAAGGGCGGTAAAGTGAGACTCTGTACAAAAAAAGTGTATATATATATATATATATATATATATATATATATATATATATAATGTGGAATGGCTATAATGAGCTAGTTAATATATGCATTACCTCACATACTTATCTTTTTATGTGGTGAGTACACCGACAATCTACTCTCAGTAATTTTCAAGAATATAATACACTATTATTAATTGTGGGGAACGTGTTGTACAATTGATCTCTTCAATCTGCAACACCTCCACCTGATTTCTTTGTCCTTTCTGAAATGGAGGATTTTAAAGAAGGTAGTCTATCCACCGAGTCTATTTCTGCTTTTCATTTTAATAGTCTTTCCTTCATTTGGTATATCTCGAGTTCATTATGATTTGATTGTAGTTGTGCATTTTCTGCTAGAATACTGCAGAAGTGACGTTGTTTCGTCTCATGCTATCACATCTAGAGGTGTGGGATGAAAATTTTCTTTGCATACTCAAGGTATTGCCTGATTTCTCTAGTCTACCGTGTGGCTCCTTATCAGAAAATTCCTTTGGTTTTAGCATTCATTGATATTCTAGGCTATTGCCATCTTTCATATAATGGTTCTAAGGTAATGATTTTCTCCTTCCACATTTACATTAGTCTTTGCCATTTTACTGTAAGCAAAAAACCTCTCTCCTCCCACATTTATAAATAAATTATTATTTCATGTATCTATTCGTTACTGATCTGGACTCAAACTCAAGGACTTCTTTGTTCAATGACTTAATTATTTTGCTGTACAAATTGTCCACATGTGACCAATGGGCCCCTTTCTTCTGGATCTTCCCTCCTTCCCATCTTTCCATTCTTCTTCTCCCCTTTTTCTTACTTTTCCTTCAGAGTGATCACAGGAAACATCTGAAATACAGTTAAGTTCATAGTTTCCAGTTTTGGGGTTCCTCTCCCTTACATGCTTGCTGGTTTAGCTTTACTGTTTTAGTCGATTAATTTATTTTAGTTTGTTTTTAAGCTGTGGAGATCCAAGTGTCACTTGACCTAGACACTTCTGTTAAGCAAACCTGATACATCCTCATTCAAGTATTAGTGACACAATTCAGAAACGCCTGATGAGTTATGGAATGAAATTTTACCTTTTTATTTCAATTCTCTTCACTCTACATTTAGTCAAACATCAAAGGATCCTCCTTGGCATTCCCAAAAGTGACAATTTCTGAAAAGAAAGAAGGTATCCATGTCCACCCTGGTACATGATTAACCTTATGGATTTGTTATTTCAGAGTTTTTTTTAAGTTAATTGTATATATATCATCACATTTACTGCAAATAATTCTATAAGGAAAAAGGGAAAGAAGAATCATAGAAGTGTGTAGTGCAAAAAAACTAGAAAAAAATTCCCCTTTTATAGTGTGTGATTTTTTAATGTTCCTGTCCCCTAAACTTCCCCATACTCTAGTGCTCACAACTATAAATATGCTTTAATATTTGTGGTAAAAAGGAAAAGTAGGTCAGTGTCAAAAGATTCATTTTCAAGTTCCACTCTGCTCACTTATGGACTGTGGAGCTTCGGCAAGTTACTTCTCTTCTCTAAGTGACTTGCCCTATACAAATTCATACAACCTTATTTTCTGCCAGCTTCTGGATTTATACCTCAAATGGACTCAAATGGACTGTTCATTCAGATGTTAACAGGCATGGCAAATTCAACATATCCCAAATAAAACTCATTTCCTGCCCCTCTCTCTGCTCCATCCCCTATCTCTTTCGATGGGTAAATAGCACTCACCACCTTATCCCCAGTTACCTAGGCCAGAAGCATCCTTGATTTCCTTCTTTCTTTTCCTCACTTTCATTCCATCTACCAAGCCGGTCTGATCTGCCTCCAAAATACATCCCAACACTAATCCAACTCCATTTCCCACATCTTGAGCGTAGTGTTTAAGGCATTATTGCATTTATTCTGGGTATCTCTATTCTGTTGTAGCCGCCTCATAAGTTTTCTTTTTCTATTCTTGCATCTCTGCAACTCTGTCCTTTTAAAATAGAAATGGAAACCTGTGACTTTCTGATCAAAATTCCTTAATTGCTTCCCATTTTAACTAGGATAGAAGCTAAAATCCTCACTAAGGTTCATTTGTCGTGGTCCCTACCTACATGTCCTCTCTCCTATCCCATCCCCCTTTCCGTTCACTATGTTCTGACTCTACTTTTCTTTTTGCCCCCAGAGGATGCTGAGCTCATTTCTGAGTCAGGAACTTTGCATGTGGGCTTCTCTCTCTTTCCCTAGTATGCTCTTCCCACATACTCTACTGTGACATAATCCCTTCTTTATCTAGGTCTGTGCTCGAACATTACCTCTAAGAGCTGTCTACCAGGACCATCTACATATTTCATTGTGGTATCCCTATTCCAGTGAATCTTTATAGTAAAACTCAATGGAAATCAAGTATGTGGGAGGCGGGAGAAAGCCACATGGAATGGATACAAGGAGCATATCCTCGTGAGGACCACACTGATAACTTTCATCCAAAAAGTACAAAAGCGATTCCTGTAGCCAAAATGTTTGTACCCCTGTGATACTCTGAAATAAAAATTATTTTTCTTGACAGCACTTGATACTCTATAAAATTTTAATTTTTATTTCTTTATCCAATATTTTCATTATTTATTCCTCACACTGGAATGTAAGTTCCATGAGTTCCGAGACTTGGTCTGTGTTTGTTCACACTACTTCTTTATTGTCTAATAAAACATGTGGAGCATTGAAGACGCTCAATAAATAAGTGATGATTAAACAAAAGCTTTCAATATTTCTAGCCTCCTATACATATAAAGTCAGCATAATAAAAATAAGTACCTCCCAAGTCTGTCCTGGGGAGGCCATGGTTATGTCCCTGCTCCCAGCTGCTGTGCAATTGTCAGGTGTGAGTTCTCTCGTCCATGCTGAATCAAAGGAACTGAAACTAAAAAGTGGTCCCTGGCGACAACACACAGACCAAGTTCTCTCTTTTTTTTTTTTTTTTTCTCTCTGTTTGCTGTTTTTCACTGAGCTAAAAAGAGACACACTCACAGCAGCTGCCACCAACATTCTAGAAGCCTGCAGCAGCTTTGAACTGCTTACCCCACTGCCTTTGCACTTGTTCTGTTCAGCCTTAGGCACCAAAAACAACACCTGCCCAGTCTTCCTTGACAGCTAGGGTTCACTGCTTGCCTCAAGCCAGATGGAGGAGCAATTTTCTTCCACACCCTTTTCTATCCTGGCCTCACATCTATCCATATTGTTCACATATAGTTTATAATTACCGTATATACTCAAGTATAAGCCGAGTTTTTTCTGGCACAAAATTTGTGCTGACTTATACTTGAGTATATACGGTAGTTCCTTGTTCAATTTTTGCTCTTGAAGTGAATTACAAAGCTACTCCAGGAAAACTACTTTGCTTGTGTATTTAGAATCTCAAACTCAAGGATGTAAAAATATCATTTAGTTCTTGAGGTTATTAGGCGTTAAATAATAATAATGACAATTATAATGTTAATAATATTAACAGCTTTACGACTACATATGGTGCATTTTTGGTGTCATTGGACCTCAGGTACTTCACTGATTAACTCATATCTTCGTCAAGCCTGTGAAATTTGTACTTTTAGTTCTATGTTACAGATTTAAGGGGAAAAAAAGTGAAAGTTGAGAGAGGTTGGTAGCGCTATTAAGGCCTGGTGTGTCTGTCCCTGAACTGTACCTTCATCATGTTTTTTATACCACCTCTATTACTTATCTATTGAAAAGGAAAGTAGGCAAATCTGTAGTTTAAGTATAGAGTATTTAAGAACTTCTAGATTGCATGGAGCAGCCCTGACCCAGAAATCTCACAATCTAGTAGAGGAAATATTGAAAGAAATGAGTATTCAGCCACAGCATAAAAAATATAAGGTTTCACATGAAAGATCAAAATAGTTGAGAATTGTACTTCCAAGTGCAGTGGTGGTACCAGAATCTCTGAAAGGGGCAAGCTTTAATATTGAAATATTAAAATTGTTGCGTTTGGTCCAAAGAAGTGGGGATAATAATCTTTCAGAAAATTTCAGAAAAATTTTAAAGAAATAAAAATCTATTAATATTACATTAATTTTACATTGAGCCAATAGTTTTTCTATTCTGTAGTCCTACCATAGGAGTTATTTGGTGACCCTGAATTTTTATGCCTTGTGTCAGGAAGTGGTTACACAAAGAGATTTTACTCTTGTAAAAAGGTGTCTGTTTTTATTTTAAAGTGAGTTTGTGAGTTTATTCAGGAATTCATATTCTCAAGCACTGTGCCCTGGGCACTATTCCAGGCCCTGGAGAAAGTGATGATAAAGGCCAAGTTTCTACCTTTAAGGAACTTTCAATCTAATGGGGAGAGAATTGAGTAAACTAGTAAATAATTTTTTAAAAGGGACTTGCAGATGGCGTTAGTGTCTAGAAGAAAACCCAGCAGAGAGAGAGAAACAGAGGAGGAAAGTTTCTTTATTACCTAGAAGGTTTCCCAAAGTGGCCTCTCTGAAAAGGTAATATTTAAGCTAAGATCTGAGAAGATGGAGAGGGCCATGCAGAGGACTCTGGGTAGAGAAGTTCAGGAAAGAGGAAGTAGCAGGTGCAGGGCAGGAACCAGCTCGGCATGTCTGAGAAGCTGAAAGGAGCCTAGGTCCTGGAGGGTGTGGGGAGACAACGCTGAGGAGCTGGAATGAGAAAAGGCCGGGCCACGTAGATTGGAGGCCAAGGAATGGATGTGTCCATGGTGAGCAAACATTTGCCAAGACAGGTACATGTGAGTTAGGGGCAGAAATGCAATGACCCTCCATCGTCCATGGCTAACACAGGCAGGAACAAAGCATTGTTTGAAGAGAAGCAAGAATTACTGCACAAGTCAAAAGCTTTCCTAGGAGATAAATTACTATGTTTAGTTGAATTTCATATAAGCCAAGTTTACCTTTAGAGGTTAACTACATTTTCCTTGTCTTTTTGTTTCTGTATTAGATACAGATTTGATAAAAGTGAAAGGGGCTCAGGTATTATTTAAATTTGTCAATTAAATATTTTCAGCACAACTGCCATGGAATAATTGATCCTAATTAATGACATTTGAAAATACATGTGGGTACATCATACAACTTAATTTCTGCATGGACATGAAACAGAAAAGACTAGAGAAACGGCTGTTTTCCAGCCTGGGGAGACCCTGTGTTCTCTTGTTTATTCTTCCCAAATCCCAGTAATGACTGGGCCCCTGACAACGACAGACTATTCCTCTTATAAGTAGCAGTGACTTACTCTGTCATTTTTCATAGTAATTATAAATTACTGTTATAAATGACCCAAATTATTATCTCTTATATCTCAAAGTCTGTTGGAAATGACTTCTTTTGGAGAAGGAGGAGATTGAGGGGTAGGATTTGGGGAGAGAATATAGACCAGCTTACTGAAAAGGATGCATTTTTTTTATCGATTAAATAGACTCAGTATTTATTAGTTAGGGACCATGAAAACAAATGCTTTTCCTTCACCCTTAAAAAGTTGGTACTACTAAGTGCGAATTCTATTTCCTGTTACTATGTGGCTATGATGACCCACTGTACTGTCAGATTCTTACAGATTAGTGTGTGGCTTCTGAGTGCTTGCGTGTAAGAATATTAATGCAGGAATATCAGCAACGTGCATTACAGAGCACTCCAGAAATGGAGCCACTTCTGGATCGGGGCAGGTCAACCAAGAAGCAAACTTATTAAAAGTATGAAGGCGTTAGGCTGACAGCAGTAAGGGTGGTACACGTTGTTGACAGGAACACTAGATTCAGGAAAGAATTCAGAAAGAGGGCACGGACTTGGGACCGGACCTTTTATTTAGTTAATTTCAGATGATGATTGCATTTCAGAAGTGGACACTGAGGACGCCTTCTCTGGAGTCAGGAGGCCTCTCCTGCCTTTATTTGGCTCTGCTCCTCTCACTGCTGGCTCATCACATTAGGAAAAACATCTCTTTCAAACGTGTAAACGTTACTCTTTGTGTGGGTGATGTCACCATTCCTGTGCCCCAAGCATTTGTTATTAAATGGTCCTTAGCAACACGGAGTCATCACTTTCTCCTCTTTGGGCTGTGAGCGTGTTTGTTCTGAGGAAGTTGGAGAGACATTTTCAGGGAGGATAAAGAGCTGAAGGACGGAAGTAATGCCAGCAACGATCTCTAGATTTTGTGTTACGTAAAAGAAGCCAGAAGACAACTAAATTTTCCTTCCTGTGGCAACAGCTCTGAGTGGGCAAAAAAAAATCATAATTTTGAAATATAGCTCAAAAGGAAGTGATTTCCACACAACTGTATATCATAGCCTTTCCTTCACAGTTCTGGGCTTCATTTGCTTGGCTTGGTTTGACTTGTATCTTTCATGTTTGTCCTTGTAAACTGGGGGAGGAAAGCTGAACAAAAGAAAGCTGAGCCCTGGCCAATTAATAGTAACTTTTTCAAGTTCTTGTTTATCATTTCAGAGAAAATCTTGGGTTCCCTTTTGATTATATTCTACTTATCTAATTTCAAAACTATAAAGGCCTCTCTATATACTTATACTACCTTGTAGAAAATAGCTGCATATTTCTTAAAATTGATCACTTAAGTTGAATCCTTATATTTCAAAAAGACTTAAAGTTTAATAGGAGCATGTTATTTTTAAAATGCTGTATATTTAAAAATTCACAATTACTACTTTAAACAGAAATAAGAGCCATAATTTATCATAGACATGACCTACGTTAGAATAATTCTCATGTGGTTGTTTGTTATCATAATTCCCTGAAGTAGCCACTTTAAGTTCACAGGAAACGGAGACTTGGAGATACTGCTTTTTAAATGTTTTGCCTGATCACTGACTCTGAAGCCTGTCTTTATTTCACAGGAGCCAAGGCCATGGGCAGAACAACAGTCTTTGAGATAACACTCTGTTTTTTTTCTAACCCGGTTCTTCTATTAATACAAAGTTTGTTTTATACCCAGGCAAATGTGCCAAGTTTGTGGGGCGGGAGGTGGGTATGCCCTGTTGCCAAGAGTAGTCAACAACAAAGGCAGAAGGGCAAGGTCGCAGGAGAAGGGTAAGGTCACACAGCAACAGCAGCGGCACTTGCCAGTCCAAACTGGCCCATGTGTAAGATTTAGCATGTGCAGACCTGTTGCCAACAACCCCAAGTAGATGGTGTTTTCCTTTTAGTCATCCGGTAATTTAGTCACAATTACTTCAGGTAAGGAAACTATCCCACGTTACGCCTCCTATCATCCATGTGTACCCTCTTCAGAATAATTTTGTTGGTCTGCCTTCTATGAATTGGACATTGATGCCAAACATGTCCTTCGCTGTGAGCTCAAGACTAGTCTAGCAAAGTTCGAGTCTTCCAGTGCCCCCGTGCAGTTCTTGGTCTTTAGAGACCCTTGCAAACTATTACAGCTTATTCCAGACAGGCCTTCCAGAACTTTGTAAGAATAAACAAACTTCAAAGGCCTCCCAAGGAGGAAAAGTGTCCTAAGTCTATAATTTAAACTATCTTTAGAGAGGCATGACTTCATAAAGAGAGAGACCAAGTCTGGCCCAGCCTCTTTCACATAGTTAACATTTTCTTAATTGTAAAAATTAAACAATAAGTATGGAAGAGCTTTTGCCAGTGTGTGGGAGTCTCAAAGCTATAGAAGGAAGTTGTCCTGTACATGGGAGCAAATTCAAGGGTAGAAATTACAGGCTACTGCTCTGCTGCAGCATTCATGTCTGGAATAGCCAGGCATGAACATCTTTGCAATGGTATCTTGAACAGAATCAATAAGCCCCTGGTAATGACACTTGATACATTATTTAAAATATGCACATGCTACCTTATATCCAGGAACAGATAAAATATTAATAATTTTACACCCAGGAAAAAGGATTTTTTAAAAGCCTTTAATTTTGATAAAACAAAAGATAATACAATGGAATTTTCATTTTATTTTTAAACACTAGTTCAAATGCTGACATGCTGTACTCCCTGAGTATCAAGGAGAATCTGAGATATTATAGCCTTCTTAGCCTTAAAAGATTAAGCCCAGGAAGTGGATTAATTTAACATGAAAAACACTGCAAAGATGTCATAGTAAAGAATTATCACAAATTTCTTCAGACCTCGCCCTAGAGGTCTATGTGATGGACACCCTACCACTTAACAGAAATGACGTCATCATTTCATGCGACTATTAAAATAGCCATAGCACTCTATCTTTACAAATGAAGAAGAATTCAGGCAGAGCACATATGTGGTGCAAGTACTGGGGTGACTCTTTCATGATTGTAATCTTAGGCCTTTGAATGCAATAAAAAAGGAGGAGATTATGGGCAGCGCCTGTGGCTCAGTGGGTAGGGCATTGGCCCCATATACCGAGGGTAGTAGGTTCAAACCTGGCCCCAGCCAAACTGCAACAAAAAATAGCCGAGCATTGTGGTGGGTGCCTGTAATCCCAGCCACTCAGGAGGCTGAGGCAGGAGAATCGCCTAAGCCCAGGAGTTGGAGGTTGCTGTGAGCAATGTGACTCCATGGTACTCTACCAAGGGCAACAAACTGAGACTCCATCTCTATGAAAAAGAAAAAAAGGAGGAGATTATAAAAATAATAATAATTGTCTACCTGTTGAGTTTAGATTCACTAGTTACACACTGTCATTCTTCATTCTTCCCTTTTACTATACTTTGTGCATTTATATGATTTACATGATGATAATTATTTACTATTTCACACACATTGTCCTTGATAGATTGTACATTTCAATATGCTTCAGGTCTAGTTTTGCCCTCTATGTAGCCTCAGACCCCAGGGAAGTCCTAACTGATGCCAAGTGCTCAGTAGCTATTTGTGGACCTGATAGGAAAGTTTGTAGCAATGAGGCTTTAAAGGAAAATACAGCAGTGACTGGTGAGCTGGTGATCTATGGCCAGAAACATAAAAAAAAAGACTGCCTACATTGCCTAAAAACACATTTGTTACTGGGAGGGCTAAAGCCTGTTGCTTTATGGAAATACGGGCATTCGGACTCATCCAGGAGGGGTCAGGGGGCCATTTGGACTGATGGCACATGTGCAAAGCCGAAAATTAAGACTTCTAACATTGCCTTCAAATAGGATTCAAATGAGGCATGTCCTGTTAATTTGTTTTTGTTTGTGACTTAACTATGTTAATTTACTGAATGAATTTATAAAATATACTAAAATTGCAGAAGAGTGTTTGGGCCTTTTCTTCATTTGTTATGTATAAGAAATATATATCATATATGTACCAAGGGTGCCAAAATAGGTATACACATTTTAAGGAAGAAAAAAACTATTAAAATTATAATACTCAATATATATACCAATCATAAAAGATGAATACAAGTCACGTCTGACCTCTGTCATTACAAGAGGTGTTCTAAGCGGTTACTGCTAGCATCCAGACACTTCTGATTATGGCTGACACGAACCAACATGCCCACTTGGGTGGCTGCACAGTCCCTTTCAATTTCTTCCTGAAGTGCTGCCAGTGTGGCTGGTTTTTTCTGGTACACCACCCAAAGGTAGAAGGCAAGGAGTGTTAGTTAAGTCAGGAGAAAGTGGGGGGAAACTCAAGTCCTCTCTTCATCCTACCCATTGTCCTGGCAAATTCTCAATGAGGTAATCTCTCATATCTTGGTGCCTGTAAGAAGCTGGGGACAAAACCTTTCCATTTTACTGTCTTAAGAATGTATCAGAACGTGTTGTATCCTTGTTCTGCTGACTTCTGTCTCACGTGCATATTGTTTGGTAGACTTCTGTGCAAGTGTGTAAACTGTCCACACCACAGGAGCAGGACCAGTTGCTGTGCGAGGCCTCCTGGATCTTCCCCTGTGCACATCACACACAGTACCATGAACCTCCAACTTATTAAAGATGTGTGCAATTGTGTAGGTGTGTTGAAGGTTCTGTGGCATACTCAGGCCTCCATTGTCACTGTACAACATTCTCAGATTTCAAATACCACTTCAAAATGGACTTAGGCTCCTTGAACAGCAGCCATGCTTTAGACTGGTCTCTGACTGTTGTCCCTGTCCTATAGTGACGCAACCATTCATTAGAGTAAGATCATCTTTTAAGCTACCATCATACTACACATTGCCACCACAATTTATTCACTTCGAAAAGTTATACATAGATAACAGGTAACATTTCTTAAAATGTGTATATGTTTTTGGGCACCCCTATATACACCATCTCATGTATATATACATACACACACACACACACACACACACACACCCTTATGTGTCCCTTCAAAATGAATTGGCCAAGGACACATTTTATCTTTCAGAGGTTCTGACTTCATTCTCAAGGGGGATTCATGATCACAATTTCTTATCAAGGGACAGCATATGGAATTTCAAGCAAACAGCGACCTGTTTTAGAACATGTAGAATTTATCCTCTGTGTGATCTTAACTGTTTGTCTAGTTTGTTTTTAATCCCACACACCACTAATGCTTACCTGGCTTAAAGTGAAACATATTTTGATTGCCTAAAAAGTACCATTTCCAACTAGTTGCATGAAAAAATGTATTCTTACATCACCAATTTAGCCTCCACACCACTAGTCCTAACTCTCACATTTCTAGATGCATTTGGGCAATAGTTTACTCAAATCTAACTCTATTTGAGATGCAGTTTCCTGCAGATAACTGTTCTGTTGAGCTGAATAAACTGTACTTGACAATGAAAGAAGCAGAGCAGGTTAATGGATTGCAACTAATTCTGGTAATTTCCATTTCCTAAACTCCGCTAAACTCTACCTCAGCAGTAAGCAACATTGGCTGCACATTGTAATCATTTAAGAGGCTTTAACAAATGTGAATACTTGGGTGCCATTCTCAGAAATTCTGATTGAATTGGTCTGGATTGCAGTCTACTGTTCCAAAATGTTGTCAGTTAAGCACCACTGCCTCATTTCAGGTTCCTCAATTGTAGCATAGGCTCAAACATTTGTGAATTGACCAAGTTTCATTCCTCCTCTACTTGGGGAGGAAACAGAAAGGAAAGGAAGGGGGGTGTATTTGGGAAGGTGAAAAGGAGGAATCCATCCACAGAGCCCTCTAAGTTCTTCCAATTAGCGGTTCATTAGGTCTAACAAGTTATCCTTTGTCAAAGCAAACCCTCTTGCAGGATTAAGCCTCATTCACTCCTTGGTGTGAATGACTTTAATTAGATAATCTCCTATCACCTAGTTGAGGATTTGTTACTGGAGGCCTCAGGGGAGGCCAGAGAGATTTGCAAGCCCCATCTGGGATTCACTGAGGCAGGGCAAGGAAGCCTGCTGTCTGCGAGCCCCAGGCTGTAGAAAATAGGCATGTGGTAGGCTTTCCATCACAACAGAATGCAAAATCTAGAAAACATACACTTTCTCCTCCTGTTGCTAGAGCAATGATTTGTTAAAAGTGTTCATATGATCAAGCTTTTTGTCTGTCTAAGGGCCTGTCATGACTTTTCTCTGACTTTCTTTCTGCCATGTGCTGGGTAATTTTATCATTTTCCAGCTGCTAGGGAGCCTGAGAGGAGCAAGACCTTGCCCAGCCCTTGCCATCTGCTTGGCACATGGTGAGCAGGCAGAGTTTGTTGAATTTAAATGAGTTGTTTCCTTTGCTACACTCTTGCCCAACTGTGATTTCCTCCCCCTCCCAAGTCTGTCCTCATTGCTAAACTAGACTTTGAACACCTTCAAGACTTAATTTCTGTATCCCCAAGGCCCAGACAGAGCATGACACATAGTCAGTGAATATGTGTTAAATGAATTAAGGAGCCGTAGCCAGAACACTGATGCCCAAGTTAAGATACTAAAATTTCTTTCTGACCCTTCTTGGTTCCCATGTCACTGGACTGGGCAAAGAGGGAAGAAGTGACACATACATGAGACTCATATCATTTACAGACATGACAAAAGTTACCCTTATTCAAAAGTCTCTTCTGAACATGAAGTCATTTGAGGGTAATTTAAAGAAACTCAGAGCGATAAGAAGGAATAAGAAGAGCCAACGAAAGATCTAGAGAGAGAATTTACACAATGGCGTGAAAAGAGGGGGTCTTGGAATCCTATAAGGGTAGAACGAAATGAGTGGACAGATACAAAAGATATTGAGGACAAATCAATTCTGCTAAAGGCATTTTCAAAAATTGGTTCACCAGCCTCTTTGCCTACAGGTCCTGGCAATAGAGTTCCGCTCACTCTCTCTAGCGATCGTATCCCACCTCATAAACATTCTTACTCCGTAAGCCCATCTTTCTCTTCCTCAATAAACTTTGTTTCATGCTTGCCTTAACAAAAACAAAAGCCAAAACAAATTGGTTTTCCTTTAGAAATAAATAGCACAATGGCTGGGTTTTTAAATGGTTTTTCCTACATGGAACAGAATTAATATATAGAAATGTTCAGCTTATAGTACATAAAACAGTTACACTGTATTTCTACTAAGTAAGATCTATATTAAATTGATACTATTTTTTAAAGGTTATAAGGGAATTCTGGGCTAAGCTGCAATATACAATTTTATGAAATAGTAGACACGTTTCACAATATTACATGTAATTATGTTTTATAAGCATAAACAGATAACATGTTCATTTTGACCTTCTGGCTACCTGTTTTATATTTATTTTTGCATTTGTTTTATTGATTAAAAGACCACTATTGCATATTTTCTTTTCCTTAATTACAGTCCAGTGCAAGCATCTCACTCTAAACTATAGAGTGTTCAGAAATATATTACACATTAAAAAAAGTGATTCAGTGTCTTGGGATACAGGCTGTGAAACGGGAGGTTTGGGGTGACGCCTGTGGCTCAGTGAGTAGGGTGCCGGCCCCATATACCAAGGGTGGCAGGTTCAAACCCAGCCCTGGCCGAACTGCAACAAAAAATAGCCGGGTGTTGTGGCGGGCGCCTGTAGTCCCAGCTGCTCGGGAGGCTGAGGCAGGAGAATCGCGGAAGCCCAAGAGCTGGAGGTTGCTGTGAGTTCTGTGACATCACGGCATTCCACCGAGGGTGGTAAAGTGAGACTCTGTCTCTATAAAAAAAAAAAAGAAAGAAAGAAATAGGAGGTTTGACTTTTGACTTCTCATAAGCTGAAAGGCTTTGATCCAGGGTCAATTTCCAAGCTTCATTACCTCATAAAAAATGAAGATTCTTATAAAGGACATGAGGGATGTCATTTGTTTGATGAAGTTGTGTTATGAGATTAAATTTAAAAAGTGGAACAAAAACTTGCATGTATAGTATAATATCAACTATGTTTTAAAAAATGCATTGGAAAAGCCTACAGGGAAAAGAACTGTAATACTAACAATGACTATCTCTGTGAACTTGGAAACTGTTGATTGCTATAAACATAGATTGTTGCTATAAAAATGCGAATGAGGGTGGCGTCTGTGGCTCAGGGGCACCAGCCCTATATACTGAGGGTGGCGGGTTCAAACCCAGTCCCAGCCAAACTGCAAACAATAAAAAATAAAAAAAAAAATAAAAAAATAGCTGGGCATTCTGGGGGGCACCTGTAGTCCCAGCTACTCAGGAGGCTGAAGCAAGAGAATCCCCTAAGTCCAAGAGCTGGAGGTTGCTGTGAGCTGTGATGTCACAGCACTCTACTGAGGGCGACAAAGTGAGACTCTGTCTCTAAAAAAAAAAAAAAAATGCTGAATTAATTTTGAATTTCCTATATTGTGTTAAGCCTAAATAAGGCACACACACCCAGGCACACCACCTCTCTCACTTTTCTTAAGGCATTCAGAGGTCCTCAAACGTTTTAAACAGGCGGCCAGTTCACTGTCCCTCAGACCGTTGGAGGGCCAGATTATAGTTTTTAAAAAAAATGAAAAAATTCCTATGCACACTGCACATATCTCATTTTGAAGTAAAAAAAAAAAAAAATGGGAACAAATACAAACACACCGCCTCATGTGGAGTTTGAGGACCCCTGATAGATCTTAAGGAATCCACAAGATTCCTTAAGACTAGCAATCTTATGGATTCTCTTCAACTCTAGATTCGCATGTTTCTTGTACCCTATTACTAAGGTACTTAGGGGATTTCAGCCAAATCCTCTCCTGTTGCTTGGCCTCCAGCTATTTGCTTCTCCATGGCTTCCTGGACTGTACCGACTCTTCTGGTTCACTCTCATTCTCAGCATAGGTGTACCTCCTGCATTCTGTACCGAGTCTAGGCCATCAGCCTCCCACAGCAGTCCAGAGTTATCTAGCTATCTTTGTGAAGAGCAAATTTGGATAATGTGTCATTGCCCCATTCTCACACCTACCATGAATATAAAGAAACACATCAATGGCTTCACTAACAAAAAATATCATAAGTGTAGTTTTGCATTTTGAGTGCTAATAATTTGATTAAGGCTCATATTTTACCCTTTCTAAACTCTAAGCTTCCTGAGATTAATTATTTTTGATTCACCAGTGGCTCTCCAGCCCTACTGTGAGCTGAGGCCACAGGGCTCTTGACGTGCAGCTCCCACTGCTTTGAATGTTTCTCTTCTGAATATTCCTCACATCACTGAGAACTCTGCCTACGTAGCACCACCTCAGTCCTTGTTGCTCCTTTAACACACTTCCCCTCCTCAGCCCTTCAACCTGCCTTATTTTACTTCATCTTAAATGATCTCATACATTCACCCTTTTTTTTTTTTTTTTCTGTTTATTTTTTACTTGTTCCTTGCTTATCTCCCGGCAGATGAACGTAACCCCTTGAAGGAAGTGTTGCTTCTTCCTGTACCACAGTGCCTAGATAGGACTTCGCCATGGTTGACGCTCCATAAACACTCCTAAAATGAATAAAGTCATTGAGTGAAAGCGTGTTTTCTGAATGGCTAAAACAAAGGAAGGATGGAAAATGGGGGGGAAGGGAGAAAAGAAAGAAGGCGAAGAGGAAGGAGAAAGGCGGAAGCATGCTCTTTGAAATCCACAGTGGCTCCTCCTGACCTTGAACTTGGGGAGTTGTGAGGCCCGTGTTAGAGCTGCTTCTTTTTGTCCCCATCATCTTGAAGCAAAAAGAGTCAATGAAAATAAATGGCAGAAAGATTCAGAAGTCACTGATGCCAGTTCTGCTCTGCCCCGTGCCACATTTCCAACACCGTGCTCTCCTCTGGTCTAATGAATATTTCATTCAGTAGAGAAATTCTATGGTTCGAGACTCTTAATTATGAAATGTATTTGCTCTCTATTTCTTTATTGCCAGATCCTAAAATAATTATATTGAAGGTGTCGATTCAACTTTAAAAAAAAATTTTTTTTGTAGATTCAACTTTTAGGCAAAATAGCTTAATTGAGAAATGCTAATAAAGTTAATATTTTAATTGTTTTAATTTTTATAATAGCTTAATTTATATACTATTTTTACAATTATTTTATTGATACAATAAATAGTATATATGCCACATATAATATATATAATAGATTATTATACATAAATTACATAAATATATTCGAATATTATTTATATTTAAATAATGAGAATAATATAAAGAACTTTGTGAATATATAAAGGCCTGTGAAGATCCACAGCATTCACGTAATTCTTTCTATCAAGTGTATTTATTCAGATATTTGAACATGTTTGAATTTAGGCTACAGAAGAGGGTATTCCTTCCCACCTCCACTCTGTCGTGAAATCTAATGTGATTTAGTAATGCATCTACTTAAAATCTATTCTCCACATGAGACTATTTAAAGCACTTTATTGCTTTTTAGAATGCTTTTCTCTTAACCATCTATGTTTATGCATGGATAAGAACGTGAAGGACTTGAGACTGGGTCTCAGTTTTGACACTATCTTTTAAATGGATTATTTTTATCCTAGTATGATAAAAACAACATTCCAAGATCAGTGATCTAAGACTTTTTCATATTTATATTTTTTAAAAGTATAACTTCTTGGAATATTTTGATGTAGGTGATTTTTTTTCTCATGCCAGAAAAGGTAAATTATAGTTGGGAGGTAACGAGAGCTTGCTGAGCTGTGTATATGGTATGGAAAACAAGAAAGACAGTAACAACTGACATACACATTCACACAGTTACACAGGTGTCGTAAAGACACCTACAGTGTGAAGACTACAAAAGATAAATGCTACCATTATCTTTATCTTTATTATTGGTAAACAGGGAGTTGATGCTATCTCTAAAAACCATATTCCTTCGCTTTATTTCTATTAGGATTCATTGGTATAATTAAAACCTGGATGGCCTGAAATATTTCAGGAACCTGCAGTGAATACCCTTTCCTTTGTCTGAAAATGTAGTTTTATTTTATCCAAAATTGTTTTCTATAATTTCCTTCTCCACCCACAAATGACTTTCTTTTTATACTTGTGGATATTCCCACTCATGAATGTGTGGACTATAACTACATTTCATAAAAGTAAGAGAAACCCTAATGTTCTTTTGGTGCACAGGGACTATCAACCATATTCTAACTGTGTAACAGTTCAGTTTGTATTACTCTAATCCTTTTTTAGTAATTTCCACCATTTGAAATGCAGTTAGGATGCTGCTGGTAGTTAAAAGCTAACAACATGATTTAATATTTTTAACATAGGAACTGGTGTTTGTTAACCTGCTTTAAATTTTTCAATGTCACTGCTCAAGTTATAATGTTACTAATAAATAAATAAGGTTAAACCAGTGGCAGTGTGGTTTCATATCACAATTTATTTAGACTTGTTTTTGGGTTCTAGATGAACCATTGTTTTTCGAGTCTTCTTTGTCATTCCTTTTCCTTTATTTCATGTAAAATAACCTTTTTTCTTTTCCTTGTCATTTGCTAAAATGGTTATTCTACATTAAAGGATCTTTCTTATATTAGTTTGTATTCTGTTCGGTGGAGGAGAAAATTTGTCTCAGTTTCAATTTCTCTTTTGTTCTCAGACGTCCTTTCCTCCTTCAGTGCTGAAGTAGAAAAATAATTTTTCCCCCTTGCACAATAAACAGTTTCAAAGTCCTGCTTCTACCACATTGATCCAAACAGCACATGTTGTATCCCACATGAGACATGAAAACCAAAGTTCTATTTTGGAAGTCTCCACGGGTTCTGAGAACAATAAAAAATAAGTGTCTGCCTCTGGGATTATCTCTTAGTGTTCACTGGTCATTCTGAGGAGGGGCATGGAAGCCAGCTAGCTAGCGGATGCAAAGGTGGCTGGCTCAGCTCAGAAATCAGGCCTCTGTTGTCAGAGAGGATGGGAGGCAAACTGAAGAAATTAAAGAAAAGTAGCAAACAATTCAGTAGGATTTGAGACTCCCTTGAGGCTCCTCCCTTCCTCATTGCCTGCATGAGTCACTTTTCCAGTCTGTCCACACCCATCACCCTTCTACTGGCCACCACCCCACATCCCCATTCACCCTCCACGCTGCTACCACTGGAACTCGCTGCCAGTACAAGTCCAGACTCCATCTATCACCCTTGCTGTGTAAGCTGGTCTAGTTCTATCACAGTTTTCAGAGTAAAGCTGATACTCATTGGTTTAGCCTCATCTCCTGCCACTCCCAACATGTTGCTTCCCTCGCCTCTAACAGAAAGGCTGGCAGGTCCCTGTGCCCTGTTCTTTCTTCCACTCCGCCTGGATTCAACTCCCCCTCCTCCCCTTGTTTTAATCTTGTCAACTTCCTTCTAAACACCGTTCAAGGCACCAGTTAAATATAATTCCTGGGGAACCCTTCCCTGACCCTCCTGGGGCTTCTCACAGCCTCATAGGGTTGCCTCCACCTTCCTGCCCCTTATCCCTCCTGCTCAATCACTTGGTTTCTTTTTCTCTTCTCTAGCAGATGTTTTATCCTTGAGTATAGGAACTCTGTCTCATTCTAGTAGGCAGTCTTCATCAATTTGGGTAATTAGTAATTGGTAGATAGAAAGTACCCAAACCTTGGCTAGGGCACCATGGCCCCCACTCCTAGCACTTTGGGAGGCCAAGGAGGGAGGATTGCTTGAGGCCAGAAGTTGGACACAGAGCCTGACATGGTGACAACCCATCTGTAAAAAAATGTAAAAACTAAAAAAAAAAAAAAAAAAAAAAGCACAAATCTCTTTTTTCTGAAAAAGTGTCAGTGTCCTTTTCATTTGCTTCAACTCTGTGGACACTTGGGGTACTTTTATGGTTAATTTGAGGCGGGGTCTCACTTTGTCACCCTCAGCAGAGTGCCTTAGCTCTCAGCAACCTGAAACTCTTGGGCTCAAGTGATCCTCTTGCCTCAGTCTCCCTTGTAGTTGGGACTACAGGTGCCACAATGCTGTAGAGGTGGAGTCTTGCTCTTGCTCAGGCCGAGCACTTTTCACTGGTTAACACTGAGAGGTGTCACTATGTAATTAATTCATTAATTTGTTCTGGAAGGGATCAAGTGCACAATATCAGCTCAGTGTTCCGTGGATCTAGCCAAGAAGAACTCAAGTCTGGTATTAGTGCCTCTGGAAGGCATTCTGTATTTTATTGAGTACCTTTTGGATGTTTTTTTGTTCTTAAGCCAGCTCCGTCCTCTTCAACACAATCACAACAAATCTGCAGGAAGAACATTGCACATATGCAGCATTTTGTCCCAAATCCTGTGTCTAAAACGTAGAACAAACTATTTTAATGAGAATCATCCTTGAACAAGTTACGAAAACCCGTTAAATTCAAAGGAAACCCCGCCCCCAAACCTCTCAAAGTTCATTACATCACAGCAGCTCCGGACTCCCTCCATTCAAGGGGTGAAGTCGAATAACATCCTACAGCACCCCTCGAGTTATGATTTGGGGCTGGGGTTTATTTCTTCCTGCCGTTAAAAAAAAAATGGCTTATTTACCTAAGAATATTCCAGTATTTCAGAAAACAGTATTCTATTTTTAAGTAAGGAACTTTGCTTTCTACAAATCACACGAGGCAGAGCTGGGAATATAGAAGGTTTTAAATTCTAACTATTTGCAAACTAGAAGGGAAGCTGGTTATGTGTTTGTGCTTGTGTGACAATCGGTTTTTTCAAGGAATTCCCAACCCGTGGTCATCCTGTTACTGGAGGAAGACAAACTCGCCGAAGGTTTTCCTGCCCGTTAGCCCTCCAGGTTCGAAAACTGTGCGGCGCATTTGAGGCGGCAGCCGCGCCAGCTGCGAGGGTTTAGGTCAGACCTGAGTCCCACCTTCTGTCCACCCCTGCCGGTCTCCCCGCCGCGCCCCAGCCCGGGGCCTCCTCCCGCGCCGACCCGCCGGGGCGCGAGTAGCGGGCCGCGTCCCCCGTGCCCGTAGCTGCGAGTTACGAGGTTGGACGCACAAGCTGGAAGATACCAACGGGCGGGCGAGGGGATGCGCGGCGCCGGGGCCGGCCCCGGCTTCCCTCCGCGGCCAGCGCCGGCGGGCGAGCGGCGAGGGGCGGCCCCGGCGGACCCTGCCGGGCTGCGGGGCGCGCGTGCGGCCGAGGCCGGGGCGGGAGGTCGCGGGCCGGGGGCCTTGGCGCGTCGCTCCGCCGCCGCGCGCGCTCGGGGCTCGGCGAGTCCGCCCCGGGCTTCCTGGCGGGGCTGGGCGGGCGGGGGAGGGGCCGCGCAGCAGCAGCGGAAACCAGACCTCGGCGATAAGAGGCGGCACGGCGACATGCAACAGTCTCTCCACTGCGGCTGAATGAGCCGCGGCGCGCACCATGCTCGCGTGACGAGGGACGGACAAGTTGCTTTCTCCTCCGCGGGCATCTTGGAAGCATGACTCCCCCGAGGCCCCGGGCCCTCGCCGCACAGTCGGGCCGCCTCTGAGAAGAAGATGTGAGAGGTAAGTCCGCGTCTCGCGGCTCCCGGCGCCGCTTCGCGCTCGGCATTGTTCGGCCGGCTCGGGGCCGCCCGCGGCGGGGCCGGCGGGGGGAGCGCCGGGCTGGGGCGGCGGGCGGCGGTTGGGCGGGGGTGCTCGGCGCGGCCCGGGGCGGTGCTCGCTCCGCCTCGCGCTCTGGGGCTGCGGCTGCGGCTCCTCGGCCCGTCCCCGCTCGGCCGCTGCGGACACTGTCAGGCTCCGCCGGCGCGCGGCTCGGCGGCCGGGAGACCAGACAGAGTTGGGGGGCGAGAAGAGAAACAGGTGCGTGGAGTGTGCTCGCCACTTAGTCACCTTGTCGCGGGAGGGTGCGAGTCCGCCCAGGGCGGCCGGCGGATCCTGCAGCCCTGTCCCCGGGCTGCCACCCCCTCCGCTTTTCATCTGGGCCGAATATGTGCACGCAAAGGTTAATTCTCTGCCTGCTACCCATAAATTACGCCTGACATGTTTAGCGGGGCTGCCTTATATGGAGAGTGCTGTTTTTCAGTCCAGTTTGCCTGCTGCCAAGTTTGCAGGGCGGAAGACGCCCTGCAGGAGAGGGCTGCTTCCAGTTCTTGGGTTGGTTTTTTTTTTTCATCGTTTTGTAGTGCGTCACTCAAAAACTGTAAGAAAAGTAAGTATAGGAGCTCTCTGGGTGGAGCCGCAGTTGGTCGACTGCATTGCTTTCATGAAAGGCTGTAAAGAATGAAAAGTAGTTAGTGCTTGGGTTCTGGTTTTGAGACAAAAGCAGAACAAATATGTAGCTCTCCCTCCTCCCCCCCTTTACACACCACTTCTTCTTTTTTTTAAACGGAGCCGGAATCTGTTATTGGTAGTCATGTGTCATGTGAGAATACTTTGATTCCGGAGCCTGTAACACGAGCAGGTATACGGTGGAGTTAATGCCCTCCCCGCCCACAGCACTTCACCCCGACGGGGCTGCTGCTCCGAGAGGGATCGTGTTCGGACATCTCTGCTGCTGGGGTTCTGCTGTGTACTTTGGTGGAGTTTGCCTCCCCGGGATTAAAGTTGAGTAACAAGCTGCCAGAAAGGTCACGGCCACGGGCTTTACCCTGTTTGCCCACCAGCCCGAGCACAAGCGATTAGTAACTGCATTGTAAACTTCGTGCTCTCAAAGATTTCTTCAACCAATTAGTAGACCGCGAGCGAGGTCGTCATGAATGCTTTTAGGTTCGTGGGCCCCCTGCAAGTGCGTGGCGAGGCTGCACCCGTGGGCACTGTGCCTCCCTCTGGGGTTTGAACACAGCGCTTGTTTGTACACACAGGGCGTTGAGGACCTAACTGTTCTGTGCCCGCAGAGGTGACCCCTCCGCAGCTCTCTCTCCCTGTGGGTGCCTAAGAACCTTGGTGTTTCTCCTTGTCTTGCTGTTGAGATAACATATTATCACCCAGACAAAAAAAACGAAAGTTGAACGACTGTAAAATTCAGCCTAAGAGTATTTAGTTCAATATCTAGTCTCAGATGTAGAGTTATAGAGATTCTGAGTAAGTTATTTTGTAGAAAGCACGTTGCTGTCACTTGGGTCTTGGCGTTCTTAAAGTTATTGACAACGCTGCTATTGCAGTGTTTCAATTTTCATCTTTTTTGTGCATTTTCATGGGTTACTTTGTTTTGGATTACTGTGTTAGGTTTTCTTTTGAAATATAGACATGGGTTTCAGTTTTTTTTTTTAATGGGGGTTTTCCTCACGTAAGACTACAAAAGTTGCCTTTTGTGTTTTAAAGAACAGGTTGGGTCAGCCCCAGAAAACCTGTTCATCCCTCTGTAATTATAATGTCACTTAAGACATAATAATGAGGTTTTATTATTACCGAGAGACTTAGAAAACCTCACATATGCCTAGTTTAATTTTTTCCTCATACAGCTAAGAACGAATTTGTGTATAGATATACATCAAGTATGGAACTTTATGCAGCTATGCCAAGAGAAACCAAAGTGTTATATAGTTTGAGATATTATTGCCTGTGTTTACTTTTTCACATTCGAGGCAAACTTAGATTCCAAGTTGAATTCATTAAATTTTGATTCCAACATTCTGTTCTTCCTCTGGGCACAGAATTCCTATGAAATGAAACACTGGGTTTTGTTCCAGAACAAGAACAGACTATCCCAAAATTTCTCCTGGAGAGAAAAAGGGTAAAATTGTATATCTTATTGAGGACAGGTGTGTTACATTATTATATAAAATGTTTTGTCTTCATTGTAAGCAAAAATCCCCAAAGAAACAAACAAACACAATGCCCTTGCATTTGGCCCTGTTGCTATACATTAGGCCTGTATTTGATATAGCTATTTATGGAAAGAGAGAGAATAAATAGCCCTGCAACACCTTCTGGCTTTCTGCTTGGTGATAGAAAATGCTCAGATTAGACAGCATCTCAGCTCTTGCTTAAAAGAAGCTGAAAAGATTAGGTGATTGGATTGTTTCATTCTCTAAGAAAAAGGGCATCATGGTGGGTAGCAGGGAACCGAAGAAAGAAGTGAAACATGTTCGCTGAACAATTGGCTCAGTATAAAATCCTGGTAGCAATATAGATCATAGAGAATGATACACAGGAAGATTTTAAAGTATCTGACTTTTCAGGCCAAAAAGCATAACATTTTTGGAAATCTAGAATGTGCTGCCCAGTACAGTAGGCAACGGCCATGTGTACCTACTGAGCTTTTGACATGTGGTTATCTGGATTGAGATTTGCTCCAAGTATAAAATACTACTGGGTTTTTGAAAACTTTGTAGGAGAGAAAGAATATAAAGTATCTGACTAATGTTTTTATATTGATTAATAGTTTAACAATAATATTTCGGATATACGAGTTCTAATAGAATGTTTTGTTAGGTTAACCTCACGTTTTTCTTTATCCTTCTTACTGTAGATGCTGGAAAACTTGATATAACAAGTGTGGCCAATATCATATTTATATTGGACATATTTATGCTGTTCTAGAATAAAGCAGAAAAACAGTGTTTTGGGAGAAAGCTTGCAGAGGTCCTCAAACTGCGGCCCGCAGGCCACATGAGGCGGTGTGATTGTATTTGTTCCTGTTTTGTTTTTTTACTTCAAAATAAGATATGTGCAGTGTGCATAGGAATTTGTTCATAGTTTGTTTTTTAAACTATAGTCTGTCCCTCCAACAGTCTGAGGGACAGTGAACTGGCCCCGTTTAAAAAGTTTGAGGACCCCTGGAAAGAATTTGTTGTTTAAAACACAAACCTGACTTATTTATACACGATAAAAAAGTTTATTATGCATAGAAATACCTTGTCTTTCTTATACATTGTAAACAACATTTGAGAAAACATACCATCTAACATCTATTTTTATTTTCTCAAAACTACTATTTAGTTTAGAGATTTAGTGGTGAGGTAGTAATAACAGAGAAAAGGCTTATAATTAAGGGATGAGTCCTAACACCTCTTAAAGGCCAGAATAGAGTATGATTGTTACTTAGAAACATTTTAGAGACACTATAGTTATCATTGTCCTGAAGTTACCAAACATAAACAAGTCACTAAAATTTATTTTAAAATAGACTTTTTAGTAAACAGCAATTATCTTCAAATGCTTAATAGGTATTTTCTTTTGTGATGACTTTCTCTCTTTAGAAAATAAAACACCAAGTAAACCCAAACTCCTGACCAGATATTAATAAAAGATTAATGAATTCATGAGAACGAAAGGTTTTTACCTTCAGGGAGTAGGCGTTTTGAATGTCGGGAAAGGTAAAATGTGTTTCTGTGGTAGTGTTATGGGTTTTGAAGAATTTATATACGTGGAAATATTGTCTTTATAATTTGAACACATTCTTGAGAAAGCATCTGACTGGTAAACAAAGCACAATGGCATAGGTCCTAGAAACATTCCTTTCAGATATTTTCATAACTGAAGTACATTTTGACATGCGCAGCGTTAAGCTGAAAAAAATGTGGTTCTTTTCTAACCATATAAAGTATACTTACTATTATTTTCTTGAAGGATGCCAGAGATATAAGATGGATGAAGTGGGTTCTTTGGGGGAGGGGGACAGATTGTAGAGTTGCCTCTTGGCTCGGTGCCATCTTGACTCTGTCTTCTGCTCCATGAGGTATGGCTTCCATTAGTGTCGACCTGCATGTGGAGGGTGAGGGGAGAATGAGCCCCATTAACTTTGTCTCTCGTTTCTGATGAGTCATGCAGCATAGTCACTAATGGTTGCAGAATTATTGATTGCGAAGTGGAGGGTTCAAGAAGAGCTACTGCCGTGTTGCATTAAAGGCCCCTAGACATATGTTTTGTAAGTTTGAGGTAGGGAAATTGGTTTTCATGTAGTGTTTTTCACATCATAAAACTATACATTTATATAAGCATTGTAGATATGTCCTTGAGGAAAAGAACAGAAAATTTATGGTTACAGTTTTCTACATGTCATTAAGTTTATTTTTTGTAAGGTAGCCAGATAACAGTTCATGTTTTTAGAGAAGTTTCTCATTACATGCACCTTTGACAACTGTAGAAATAAAGATTTGTGTAGAGGTTATTAGGCATTATGTATTTGCTACTTTTCCCACTATTTTTGAGATCTCACTCTAGGCTTCTGTAATTATAATATCTTTTGTTGAAACAATTCAGGATATATTAATCTCAAAATGCAATGTAGCCATATTGGATAGAGTAGAGAATTACTTTTCCCCTGAGATCAATTATTCACAAAAGGTGAAGGTGTGTCTAAGTATTATGCTTAAGTAGGACGTATGCTCTGAAGGAAAAAATTTTCATCTCTTTTGACATTCCTGTAAGAAATTGAGAGATGTATCTTTTATATATCCAAAAAGGTAAATAAAAGCCAATTAAGATGATACAGAATACATGCTTCTATGAAGCGTGGAGACAGTTTGTATGTGAATACATACATAAAGATATACTTTTCCTAAGGTAGTGTCAATTTATTCACATCACCTGCATGTTAAATGACATGTTATTAAAATAACTGTGGTAGGGCGGCACCTGTACCTCAAAGGAGTAGGGCGCTGGCCCTATATGCCGGAGGTGGCGGGTTCAAGCCCTGCTCTGGCCAAAAACTGCAAAAAAAAAAAAAATAATAATAATAATAAAAAATATATATATATATATAAATAAAAAATAAGTAAATAAATAAAAAATAACTGTGGTAAATATGAGGTCAAAAGACCACTACTGATGACCATTCTGATGCCAGCTTCACTTCAGTCCTCCTGCTCATCACAAAATGTGAAGACATTTCTTTCTCTAACATAAGTTTTTTTTAAAAAGTTACATTTGACACTGGATTTTCTCTACATTTTTTTATTTTTTAAAGTTTAGACACTATTAACTAAAAATGACCTTGTTTTAAAGAGCTAATGGTGGGCGGCCCCTGTAGATCAGTGAGTAGGCAACAGCCACATACACCAAGGCTGGCAGGTTCGAACCTGATCTGGTTCAGCTAAAAAAACAACAATGACAACAACAACAGCAAAAATAGCTGGGCACTGTCGCGGACGCCTGTAGTCGCAGCTACTTGGGAGACTGAGGCAAGAGAATTGCTTACGCCCAAGAGTTGGAGGTTGCTGTGAGCTGTGACATTATGGCATTCTACCCAGGGCGACAACTTGAGACTATCACAAAAAAAAAAAAAAAAAAAAAAAAGTTAATGGTAACAAGTTTGATTGCATGAAACAAACTTAAATTGCTGACTTGAAATCTTGAAATTTTATTTTATCATGTAAAGTTGATTTATGAATGACTATGCATTATGACAAAAATATTACACTAGGCTCAATGAAATCTATGAAATTTAATCGAGATATACCTTGTCCTCAAATGATGATATGGTAGGGAAAATAAGAGCTTTGAAAGTAACTGTAAAGTAGAGAGTAATATTTCATAAGCAATGGTTAGGTAGCACAGAATGAAAGTTCAGATAAAGGAAAGATAAGTGTTAATGTACCCCTATATATAGGTGCATATACTCTGACCCATATACATGTTATAAAGGAACAGTTCTAACAAATAATGAGAAACAAAAGGTATTGTGTGTCACATCAACCTTACCAAACCTCTCTATTATTGTTAAAGTAGTTTTAATTTTATCTATTCAGCGATGGTTCCATATTTTTCATGTTTATATTTAACATCTCATCATAGAATTTTTATGCATGTGCTGAGTTAATTTATTTAGTTATTTTATTTAGCAGAAATTATTTGTTTCCAAATGTCCTATATGAGAATATTGATAGATTTTTTTTCCTTAGCTTTATTGTTGATACCATAAAATATCAGCTTTTGCTGCCACTAAATAGTTACAAATATTTTGGAAAACCAAAGTAGATAAATGAGGTGATTAGTGGATGTAAAGAATTTGCTCAAGAGAAAGCTAGATTGAAAACAGACCGACAGTTACAACTACATTACAGTTACTGCTGTAATGCAACTTTAATATATGCTAAACATCTATATATTAAACAGTGGAAAAATACTTCACCATACAAAAAACAGTGATTTCATTTTGGGAGAATAAATGTTGTAATACGTATTTATTAACAATGAGAGAAATATATATTAGAAAGGAGAATTTAACCAGAAACAGCCAGTGCATCTAATTTAACATGACTCTTAGTAAAAGAAAATGGTATAACCCCCCCAGAAGGTATAGCTGTGGTAGAAATGTCATAATTATGAATACAGTTTGTTCCCCCCAAAATGTATATTTGAAGGCCCTCCCTGGCCTGGAAGGTATGGGAACATTGTAATTTCCATACTTACAATCCCTGCATTTTGGTGCCTGTATTCAATGATTGGCTGATAGACTCTGATAGAAAATTCTAAAAAGTATGGTAACAATACCCTGTGTAGTGGCAGTGTCAGAAAATGTAAGCAGTGAAAGACTGCAGTCTGATAGTGCGCGTCATAAGCTTGTATGAGTCCTATGTCGAATAGCAAGCATGCCCAAAGAAGGCCGTAAGCAGCTCTTATTCATATTTAGAATATTATCAAAGACATTTTCAGAACTTGGCTCAGTATATAATTTACAAACCATTCACAGCTTATTATATCCAAAAATTTCAATCATACATCCAGTCATCTATTTATCAGCATTGCTGCTAATAGTAGAGATGATACCATAGCATTTTGGTTTTGTTTTCTGCTTACAAGTAAAAAATTACCATTATAATGACATTTTAACATTCCATGTGGATGGGTAACTCTTACCCGAGTAGGGAAAAGGAAGAAGAGTGGTCATTTTAGCCGACAGTTATAAAGAATAGGAGGGCATAGGCCAGGCTGTGGGGAAAAGTTGGTGGGAATAGCTCTGAGCCATTGCCTAGACTTACAATTCAGTATTCCCCCGGGAAAGGCCCACTTATTGATGTTTGTATTTACTAAATTTTAGTTTCAAAAAGCCAAGTTATGAAAAGATACAATACCAGTTCCAGTAAACACTATCTAAATTTGTTTTGAATGTCTACCGTCCCTTTCAGTGCTTGTAGAATAGCAAAAACAATCCTCATTGGGGGATAACATGTTTTGAAAAGTAGAAATCCCTTGTAAATGTAAGAGGTGATATTGATATGTGGGCCATTTTAAATCTATTTATTGCATTTTTGTCTATTTCTTGGAACAGTAGTTTTGGGGAAAAACCATTTACCCTTTCTGTGCCTTAGTTTCTAAATCTATAAAATTATAAACATACAAATAGTAATAATGGAACATTATTGTAATACTTGCTATACATTTCTTTTTCTTTTTAACAAAATGTCTGATTTAATCTTTTCTACAACTTTAAAATAGGCCTTATGACCTTTATCTTAATGATTAAGTAGCATGACTAGAAAAGAGTGTTTTTTGCCCTTTGCGGAGTCATGAGGCTTATTCTCTTTATTCCAGTGTTGTTTTTAACCACCTTTTGCCTCTAATGATGAAGAATAGTGATGAGAATAACAGCTGCTACAAGGTTTGCTAACATTTTTGAATACTTTCCATGTGCCAGGCTAAGGTTTATGAATTCATTCTTGTGTTTCTCAGAGCAACTCTCTGAGATAGGTACTATTACTATCCCCATTTCACAGATGGGGAAATTAAGGCATTGGCAATTTAATTGTGGAAGGGTCCTAACTATTCATATAACGGTAGATGGTACAACAAGGTGCTGAACCAGGGTAGTCCAGTTTTAAACCCATACTCTGGAGTAAAAGAATAAACACAGATGTAAAAAATACTTGTGTTGGGTGCTGATAGGCGATTGAGACTATAAACATTTGGAATACTTCAGAAGAGTTGCACTTTTTACTGCATTTGAGAAGACTAGAAGAATGGGTGGAAAGTAAATGGAGATAGAGGGGAAAGTTAATAGAATAGGAAGAAATGAGGAATCAGGTGGGAAAGGAGATTGGTGCTGTACTCTAGAGGTCATCGGCGAGTGGGTAGTGGGTTTAATACACAGCAGGACACAGGAAAAGACAACTGGTGGCTAGAGAATTTGTAGGAGTTGTGTGTAGAGAAATAAGAGGACACGGAGATTGAAGAAGAGATTGTGGTTGGGCAGAGTAAGAGATGAGGTACTAAATCTGAGGAATGACCCGGAATGAAAAGGAAGATGCGTATGCTGGGGGACATGTGTCAAGCTTAGGGTCCCTAGGATGTAACACCTGACTGGATGTGGACCTTAAAGACAAGAAGGTATTGACACTGATTTTTAAAACGTAATAAGAATTTAAAAAACTTTTTACCATCAAAATTTTCTAAAATAATAAAACTTCAGTGTTATGCCTCTTTTAACATATTGCTACTTGTGAGCTCTGGTATAAAGCATTGGTGTAAAGAATTACATTTTAAAATATCAGTAAGAGAAGAACACTTAACATGTTTTATCATAATGCTTATAAGTTGAGTTAATGCGAGATACATTCTTAAAACATTTCTTGAAACTTTTTTTTCTTTGCTCAGGTCTTTTAAAGCATACGGTTGGATGACCCATTATGTGTAGAAGGTCTCCAAATTCTTTATCCCAAATTGGTAATTCTAAAGTAAACATAACTTTATCTTTAGGAGTGTGTTGTTATTGGCTGGGAAATGTCTCAGTGTCCATCAGGCAGTTCTTGTTTTTTTAAAGCCCATGCAGGAGGCCTGTGTAACCTATCCTCAGTGGTAAACAAGGCAGCAGATAGATGCATGATAAAACGGTTTGTAATGTGCGCACTGTGGCTGACATTTACACTTCTCAGACCTGGCTATTTTAGGGAAGGTATCAGTATAACCATGGCAGTTTTTTTCTGGAAATAAAAATCCTTAATAACCAGTCACTCTTATAAACAGAATGGTTTACATATCAGAATAAATTAGCAGTTGAATTGGTTCATGGTTATCTGGAATTAAAAGGATAGTAATATTTCAAGCAGAAGACAAACTTTATTAGTCACAGGCCTTTTGCTTGAAGTCTTTACATGATTTTTGCAAATAAATGGTTTAACATGGTTTAGACCAGGCGTCCTCACAGGAAGCTGTGTGAATTGTATTTGTTTCCCTTTTGTTTTTTACCTCAAAATAAGATATGTGTGGTGTGCATAGGAATTTGTTCATAGTTTTTTTTTTTAAACTATAGTCCGGCCCTCCAACGGTCTGAGGGACAGTGAATTGGCCCCCTGTTTAAAAAGTTTGAGGATGCCTGGTTTAGACAGAAAATGCCAGAGCAATGATAGATTGCATTGTATTTAATATATAGAGAGAAATAACCATGAAATAAAGATAGCTTTCAAGGAAAAGATTCTTTTTATAAATATTTATCACTTAGTATTCGTTTAGGTTGTCTATATCCATGAAAAATAATATAAAGTTTGAACTACTTATAAGTATTTTAAATATAGCACGTTTACCCAAAGCTAGAGAATAATGCTGACAGTATTTTATTTTGCCTTTTTTTTTTTGCTGAGTGTATTCATATTACATAAAAGCTACACTTAGTACATGCTTTTTTTCTATTATTAGACTTTTTTTCTTACCTACTTTTTTCCCTTGTACTATAAAGATACAGTATGGTGAAATTCCATTTTGTTACATCATTAAGGTAATGCTTAGAAATGCTTATTTTTAAGTTACTAAGTAATATTAAAATTAGAAATTATTCTTTCCCTTCTCTATTATTCTATCATTGGGCTAATTTTAACTAGACAAATTTATCCCAGATTATTTTGAGCCATTATTTGAATTTCACAGCTGTAACATTCAGGGGAAACTATACTGTTAACTTAGTGGTACTCAAATTAAGACATTTTTCATCTTACATACCTGTGTAAAAGACTTGAAGAGATTTTCTGAACATAGCAAAAGTGAACAACAAAAGATACAAGAAAATGTTTGGCAGCTCTTTCTGAAGCATTGTGTGACCTTCCCCCCCCCAAAAAAAAAAGTAATTTGAAATGTATAGAACAATAATTGAGATTATAGAAAAATATACACCTCAAATAGAATTCTCCATAATGCTCTCTAAGGGACATCTGCTGAAAATTGCATATAGGAAATGACTGTCACAGAGAAATACAGTTTTGAGAACTGAGATTTTATGAGTAAATATTGGGAGCAATATTCTTCATTTAGGAAGAATAATATTATGACTAGTTCTCACTAACAGGTTGAAGTTGACTAAGTGGCGAGATCTTTTCCCCTAAAAAAATTACCAAATTAAGAATAAGACCATAGAGAAATAAATTCATAAATAAGATCGTAGAGAAATAAATTCATCCTTTGTATTCTGCTAAATAATCAATTAACAGACTAATATTTTAAGCACATTTTAGAGTCAATGAGGAGCGAAGTATAAATATATAGTTTCTCTATCCTCTGACTTATATTTGAGTTGGGGAGAAGGCGTGACAAGTTAACAGGACATCGGACTGCACAAGTGAATACCAAGCAAGAAACTCGGAGAAGGAAGGAAATTCGGAAAAGGAAGTTTTTGTGGGACCGAACGGCCGGGGCTTGCAGTGTAGAGGAGGCGGTCACTGTCACAGGCCTGGAGATGAAGCTTTTTTAAAAAAAAAATATGAGGATATAGTAAGAACAAAGTGGAAATAAAGAAGATAGCTACTGTATTTGAGTATCTGCGTAAGTCACTGCTGGCTTACGTTCTTTTTGGAGAAAGGCTGGGATAATAACCAGGTCACAGTTATAAACAGCGAATGGGCCTCTGAGTCAGGAGTCATCATTCTCTCGATTTCAGTGAGGACGCTGAGACTCAGAGAAGCTAAACCTGGCCACCTAAATTCACAGCGGCTGAGCAGTCAAACCGAATCAAAGTCAAGTCTTTCCTTGCTTCAAACCAAGTGGGAGCATTCTTCCCCCTTGTTATGATTCTTCTGGGAATGAAGGTGGCATGTTAATGATAGAGTAACTTAAAAACTTCACCCATACAACAACTGACACAAGTCAAGAAGGTATAAATTTTATTTAAAAGGCTGTCAGACGTATTTTCATCTTTGTGCTTTGATGTTGGATTATAAATAAAGTATGAGTATAGTTTGACAAATATTTATAATCTTTGTTTCTTGGATTTGTATAAACAAAACCAGCAACGAAACCAAGTAGGGTTTCTGTCTTCAGCCAATGTGGTAAGGGCTTGTAGTATTGAATTGTGTCGTAACCTTGTACTTGGCAGTAGGTACGTAGGTCCATTTGGGGTCTCCTCAGAGAAAGCTTTTGTGAAGCTTAAAGGCAATACACTTTCTTACCTGAAATAAAGTGTTACAAAACTTTCACCAAGAAATGATGGGACATGAGCATATCCTAAGTTTATTGATCATCTTTGTGTGGTTATTTTACCCTTTCATATCACATCATTTTCATACATCAGTCTGTGTCCTTTGCAATTATATCTGTAACATAGGCTACAACTTTAAAAGATAAGCTATTAATTGAAGACATGTTCTATTGGAAACAAGTCACTTGGCTAAAAAAATTCCTCTCTTCAAAGAGCTATTTAGAACATATGCCAAATGAAATTATATATTGTTTAAAGAAGAAATTAGTTGTATAAAAAGGAAGAACCTTTGCTTGTAGCCTCATGAGTGAGCATTCTTTTATTTTTTCTTTTATTTTTTTTTTTTGGTAGAGAAAAGAGTCTCACTTTATTGCCCTTGGTAGGGTGCTGTGCCATCACAGCTCACAGAAACCTCCATCCAGCTAGTGGGCTTAGGCAATTCTCTTGCCTCAGCCTCCCCAGTAGGTGGGACCACAGGCATCCGCCACAACGCCCGGCTATTTTTTGTTGCAGTTCGTTGGCGGGGTCGGGTTTGAACCCACTACTCTCAGTATATGGGGTCGGCGCCCTACTCACTGAGCCAGAGGTGCCACCCCTGGAGCAAGCATTCTTACTGAGCAATTGCTTATTGAGTGCGTGCTCATGTGCTCCATATCATATTATGCCCTTTGGAGGATGGAGAAGTGAGTGAGATGTGCCTGTTCTCAAAGTAGTTTTCAGTGTAGTGATAGAAATATTCACAAATAATGTATGGGCAAAACAAAGTGGGCACAGAGGAGCTGAGAATAGGCTGTTTGTGGGCAGAGTGTGGAATTTGCCTAAAACACTCAGTAGACACATTTAACTCTTTAGAACCTGAGGAGTGTTTATATATGTACTGGAGAAACGACAAAATCAACTCATTTATTAAAATGATATAAATCAATATTTAAACAATTTATTTTTCTGTCTTAAGTATTTGATAAATAAGCATGCCCCAGCCATAGTACTATGCTGAACTAGACAGAAGAGATTAATTTATGTCTGATATTGGCATTTTTGGAGAAAGGTGGGGACCTGTAATTTTTATGAACCTTTCTCAGACTAACTCCCTGATCGGAGGCAGATTAAAACACTCAGTATTGATGTTCAAGTTTCAGAGTCTACAACTTTTATGTTATCAGAAAAAAAAAATCCACAAGAATGAGGTGAGCTGTGTTTAACTTTAATGACAAAGGGTTTTAGATATGCACACGATGCTCTTTTTCCTCCAGCTTTTCTTTGTGTGCAGAAAATAAAGCTGTATTTTGTAGGCGAGCTTCCAAACTTTCAAATAGTGAAAGTGCAACTGTGCATATTCTGTGAGACCCCATACAGCTATGAAATGTCTGTTCCCTGCTTCCAGGAGTTAATCTACATTCTAGGTTAGAGAATGCAGAATTTTATTTTCTTGTTTCTCATTATTTTTAGTCATCAACATTTGTTTAAAGTCCACTGCAGAGTAATTTTCAATATAAGATTTTGATTGAAATTTTGAAAAGAACTGAAAGATACGGTTTCTGATTTTCTGAAGTGTATGGCCAGAGAAAGGGCTTCATAAGTGAAGCAGTAAAAACAAAAAAGCAAAAGACCCAACCATTGGCAATTATGATAAGTATAAAAATAGCTACTTCCGTGGTAGGAACATACTCTTTTACATGGGCAATCATAGATAGCTCTTACACAACTCTGAATTTCATGCATTGCCATCCCTTCCAAGAGGGAAGGAAGCTGGCAGGTGGGGAAGATTAAGATTAGAAGTTTGCTCAAGGGTCATAGATCTGGTCATAGCTTACGGTACTGTGAGAGCTGAGGTCTCAGCCCAGGAGTTTTGCTGGTTTTGTTGCTTGTTTGTTTCCATCAGTATCGTATAGAAATACAGCAATGTAGATTTGAGACCTACTCCAAATTAATTCTGGAAAGACTTAAGAGATAAGATGTGAAGAGGTTTTTTGGAGTGAGAAAACAGGAGAGATTGTAGAAAAGAGACTGAAGTTTCTCAGGCTTTGAAAGGAGGCTCGTATCAAATCTGCCTGTGTGGTTGGCTTGGTATTAATTCTCCTCACACCTACTGCCCTCTGCCCCAGCACTTGCCAAGATCAGCGAAATCTACTTTCAGACTGAATTTCATTACCACCTGTGAAGTTTCTGATGTCACTTCTGAGCGACATAGCACTGTGTCAATCACTATGTGGGATGGCTTGTTAAGTGGCACATTTTAAGAATGTCTGGAGCCTAAAAAGTGTTAGAAATTATCTTATAATCTATTCATCTGTATTATTGAAGGTGTTAGGGTAATTGAACTTTTAAAATTAAAAAATAAGAATATGTTGCCAACATTAAAGTAAGCAAACATGTCATCAGAAATTGAAGAGTCCTATATTCACTTGCAGACTTCTGGTTGACTTTTTTTGCTCTCCCCCATATCCTGACCAGATTAATCAGAGCATGTCTGTGTGTGCAGTTTGTGCAATATTTTTGTGTTATATCTGTATGTCCATGTAGATTCCATAAATGGTTACAAAGTATGTCAGTTGTAGCTAAAGGTGGAATAGAATAAAGATATGAAGCTGAGGGGCCCATTCTCTAACTAATGACTTTGTAAATTGGCTCTGAAATATATTTAAAATTATTTCATGGCTTTCTATTTGATGACAAGCATGGACTTGTCAAAATATAGTATGCTACGAACTCTAAGCAGAAAGAAACAAAGATGTTCTAATAAACATTCAAATTTAAATATATTATTACTCTCTAATGATTGCTACGGTTTGAGATTAATTGATAGAGTCGATTATTCAGAATCTTAATCTGTGTCTTAGCTGATTTCCCTTTCCCTTTTTTACACAGTGACAGTTTTCTGTTTGTTAATGAACAGGCAATCAATGGATTTGAAAAATATTTTACCTTAATGTTCTCAGAATTCTCACACACATGTACATGTATATACGTATATATATGTAACTGTATTTCAGTTCAGTCTTTCTGTGGTAAATGAAATACACTAAACATGTAGATTCTGGAACTTTCACTTAAATATTAATGTGGGTTCTTCTGTGTTCTAGGTACTATGCTAAGCACTGAATACATAATGCTAAATATAAACAGTATTGTCTCAAACTTTAAATTGGCCAGGGCAGTAATAATGACATTTTACTAGGTCTTATTGCCACATACTTTAGTCTTTTCAGTAATTAAAAAAAAAATATGGGTGCCAGTAAATAAATATTATGTTTATATTAAAGTGTTTACTATGTATGAGGTAGCTATTTTATTTTTATGTAAAGAAAAATGCTATTCTGTGCTTAGAATTAATGTTTTACCATCAAAGTAATTTGCATCACAAAAAATGCAGAAAAAGAAAACTTAATTTTGAGTGTCAGCAAAATTGTGAGTTTAAAAGGTCAAGCTAGTACAAGAAGCTCTAGATTTGCCACTCAATATCATGCAGAATGCTGTGACAGCCAGGGCTGATACAGCTGAAAATATCTGCAGCCTTGGAAGCCTTGTAAGTTTCAGAAGGTCATTTTGGCATCATGGTAGGAGCAGTGATTCACAGAGAAGGTCAAACTCGACAGCCAGGCAAGAAGATAGGTTGCTGAACCCAGTGCTTGTAGATTTTAGAGCAATTGTTAACCGCAGTAACTGAACATTCCAATTCAGGGTGGCCATCTTTCATTGAAATATTTATAAAGGCATGAGCTTTACACGAAGGGTGAATTCTAAATCCTTCTCTTCTCTTCTGAAACTTCTAAGTGTTGCATTGACAGCTTTACCTGGTCCTAAAGAAAGCTTACTTTGATTTATCTGTGATGTATACTCTATCAAAAAAGGACGTGCCAGAGTACAACAGGAAAGTGCACCTCAGATAGGACTGTAAAAAAAGAGAAGCAACAAATCAATTAGAAGGCAAGGAAATGAAACAAGTACTTGAGATGAAATTGAGCACTAAATTTATCTCTCAGCTTCTGGTAACCAAAGCAAAAGCTTTAGAAAACAGAAAAACCTGGAATTTATTTAATCATATTTTTTCATATCCCTTATACTGTCTTTTTCTTAACCCTTAGGGTGTTAAGTATTCTTACTCTGCCCTGGGGTGAAACAGGGAATGAATGAATTCCAATTACTTAAGAAGTGAAGACTGAATTCTTTTCCTTAAAGCCTAGCCTTTAAAGCCCTTGCTGATTTGGTCTCAGCCTTACCTCCCACCAGCCCATTGCACAGGGGTGTCCCCCACAGGCTGGTTTCTCCAGTGTTCATGTTCATTGCTTTCCTGTGTCCCGACCTCTACTATCTGTATTTCTACATTCTCAATTGCTGTCTTTTTTTGTCTCTAACCAAATGAAAATCATCCTTTCAGGCCAGACTCTGATGTCTCATCCATCTTGAAACTCCCTGCAACCCCCCTTTAACTTACCAAGCTTTATTATTATCTTGGCTGTGCACTTCTCACTTTCTTGTTTATATACAGTTATTCAGGTGTTAGTTTTATGTCTCTAATTAAACACCACATTCTTCAAAGTCTGGATCCATGTACATCTAGGCTACGTAGAGAAAATGATCAAGAAACAGTTAATATAATCAACACGCATATATTTTATCTGTGAATCATTTATTATCGATGAATATCACGTGCCATTTTTGTCAAAGGAGATTTTTGGGGAAGTGGAACCAGGATAGTAAATTTATTTGTTGTTTTGACTTTGGGTTTTCATTTTCTAAAGCAACTTAATATTTGCCATTTTTTTGGTGTCAAAAGGTAACTAATATTAATAGAGAACAAGTTAGGTATGAGTAAAAGAAACAAAAATCGTTTGTGTTATTTCAAACCGTCAGCACTTTCTCCCTGATAAACTTTCCTACGGTTTTATCAGGTATTAAAATATCGGTCTGATGCTACATGGCTTCTAAGTGTTCCAGACAGTTTTTCCACCTCCTTCACTGCGCTTCAGATATTGTTTTAGTGGTTGATACAGATTAGCCTTACTGTATTTGTACTCACTTAGCGTAAATCGGTTTTCTTAGTTTTAGAGCGGCATTCTGTTTTACCTGTATGGAAGTTACCTGCTGACATTATCACTTACCTAACAAAAGCTTTGAAGAAAATGTAGGCTCCTGTTGCTTATAGGGCAGACAAAAATACCATGTTCGAAGACATCATCCTTAACAGCTAATCTTCCAGTCAGCTACTAAGTATTTAGAACTCTGTAATCTATTCACAACTGATTAATAATCTTAATTGAGAGGAAATTGGTAGCTGTAGGGTAGAATTTTAATGTCTGTGGGTGTATACCATTAATGTTCAGTGGCTGCCCAAGGGCTAAACAAGAACCTTAGCATCCATCCCTCAGCTCTGTAAAGGGACCAGTCAGTACTCAAGGCTTTCTCTCTCACTCACACCCTACTCAGAACAAACTTTAAGTGTTGCTATAGTGGTACCTGCAATAAATACAACTCCATTCCCTATCTCTCTTTGTTGGTTTTGGCTTCTATTATATGTATAGTGTTGTCATTTCCACAAATTTTGATATTAATTTGCTAGCCTGTATTGTGAATGAAATTTTGCATTTGAGATCTGATTACGGGTCCTGGTGTTCCCAGTTAGTTAGCTTAGGGGACTTTGGTAAGTCAGTCACTTAACTATGCGAGCCTCAGTTTGTCATGTTTTTCTGTGTATAATGCTTACTTTTTTGTCCACAGCTTTTGAGGGAAAAAAATGGTATGCATTACACATGAGCAGTACTACTGCTGTTTCCGTGTAAATGTTTTAAATTCTATTAGTTATGCTTATGCATTAAAAATGTAAACTGTGGAAAGTGATAATGATATCTATATGCAAAATAAATACCGTGGAATTCAGTAATTGTGCCTTCTTTGTGCTAATCCCCCTGCGGTTGCCCCTAACTGGGAAGGCATGGAAGCAGCAGGACGTGGTCACCACCACTATCTTGGAAGTGGGCACTCTGCCGACAGTGACACGATGACAGTGGTCAGTCAGCTGTGCAGAGGCACCTTCTTCTCTCACAAGAGGTGTGAAGCTGGCTGCTGCAGAGCAGCTGGGAGGGAGCCAGCAGCAGGGGAGAGTGTTCTGGATGACCTGAGCACCTGCCCCCCCCCCCCCAAGCTGTCCCCTCCTGGATCACTCTTGTCCCCACACCCTTTCCTTTCCTAGTCCCACCCATGGGTTGGAACATGTCCACAGTCACTTTGCTGAGAACTGTGGTGGGCTTATTTCCTAGGAGGCTGGCATGAGGGGCCAGCCCTGCCTGCCCTGGACTCCTGATGGGAGATCCTTGCCTTTTCTGGGCTGCTTCGTCTCTTGTGCAGATGGTCCCACTCTGAGGACTCCAGAAAACCCTACTGAGGAGGAAGATGCCTGAGCTGGGGCCTGGGAGACCTGGGTTCTGAGACCTGGTTCTATTAGTAGCCTACTGTTGTTCTCATGCAGTTTCTGTCTATAAGAGTACCTGGCAGCAGATACTTGGGAGTATCTGAGCCCATAGATTGTAATTTTGAGCCTATTAGTTGTTCAAAGCCTGAAGATGTTGAATTGGTATAATTTGCAGAACTTGCTAGTAGGAAGAACAATTCATGATGCTCGTATTTTTTTTAAAGCTTTTATTTTTATTTATTTATTTTTTGAAACAGTCTCACTCCATGACCTGGGTAGAGTGCTATGCTCATAGCAACTTTGAAGTACTGGGCTCAAGCGATCAATCCCCTTGCCTTAGCCTCCTGTGTAGCTGGGGCTACAGGCACCTGTCAGAGCGCCCGGCTATTTTTTCTATTGTTAGTAGAGATGGGGGGGGGGGGGATTGTCTCTCTTTTTGCTTAGGCTGGTCTGGAACTCCTGAGCTCAGGCGATGCACCTGCCTCAGCCTCCTGGAGGTAGGAGCCACTGCACTGGGCCAAGGATGCTTGTTAATAGAGTGGATAGCCCAGTCTTTGTCCTGGAGAATTGATTCAGTATTTTTGGGTATTGGGTGTTGTTCAGGACTCATTTCACTAGTCCCCTAGTGATATTTGTAGGATTTGCAAGTTTGGGAAAGGCTAGTTGGTTCATTCTGACATCACTGATTATCCAAGGACTGGATGTCTCAGGAGGTCACACACCTGTCACTAAACATGAATGTAAAGCAGAATACTTCACTGGCGTATCATCAGGGAAAGCTGCTTCTTCACTGTGTTGTCCTGGAGCCTCCAAATGAGGCCAGCTGTGCAAGAGACAAGGCGGCCCTGGAAGGGCAGGAATCCGCCATCAGGAGGCGGGTGGAGGCTCCTCACACCCGCTTCCTGTGAAATAGACCCACCAGGGCTCAGTGGAGCAGCCATGGCCACATACCCACGAACAGACATGGGCAGGAATCGGAAGTGACAGGATGTGGGGATGAGGAAGGGCCGGGAGGGGACAGTTGGGAGCAGTCTGGCCATCAGGTCTGGCCCTCCCAGCTTCTCCACAGTGGCCAAGCCTCCGACTCAAGCCTCTTGCATGAGAAAGAGGAGCAACTGAGCGGCCTCTTCCACCCTCCTTTAAAAAATTAAAATGAAAGGCAGCACCTGTGGCTCAAAGGAGTAGGGTGCTGGCCCCATATGTGGAGGTGGCCGGTTCAAACCCAGCCCCGGCCAAAAACTGCCAAAAAAAAAAAAAAAAGATGTTTTTTTCCTGAAAGTTTGGCTAAAAACATGGGTGCCCATTATACAAAGGAGCACATTGTATATGGTACATGTCAAAATAATGGCATTTGTTCATAAATGAACAAGATAGTATGACTGTTGGTAGCATTCTGAGTGAAAAATGACAAAATAAGGATGAAAATAAATTATATACTAATATATAAAATATTATTTGCTATTATTAATAATAGATTGTGTAAATTGTGAGGAAAACATAAATTTCTCTACTTGCTACTACAGTAGAAACTTTTTTTAATATTAAAAAAAGAACACCTTACAGAAAGCCCAGTCCATATATAGAATGTGTAGCACAAGCCAGATTTCCAAAAGTTAATTTCTTTAAGGGTATTACTTAATAAAGGAGCATAAGTTTTTGTTTGATCCAAAATAAACTGGTTTTTATTGCAAGCAGATAAAAGCATTATTTAAGTCTTTTTTTCTCCTATTAACTTTAACACAGAGATTTTTTTTTCTTTTTTTTTTTGAGACAGAGTCTTAAGCTGTCGCCCTGGGTAGAGTGCTATGGCATCACAGCTCACAGCAGTCTCGAACTGTTAGGTGTAAGCTATTTTCTTACCTTAGCCTCCCAAGTAGTTGGGACTACAGGTACCAGCCACAACACCTGGCTTTTTTTCTTTTTTGTTGCAGTTGTCATGGTTGTTTAGCTGGCCTGGGCCTGGTTCGAACCCGCCAGCCTTGGTGTATGCGGCTGGTGCCCTACCCACGGAGCTACAGGTACCGCCCATAACACAGAGATTTTAATTGACTTTAAATAAAGGGTTAGGTTTTGTTGTATCTGAAGAAAATTATTTGACTAATTCCAATGTAAATGTTTTTCCTTATTCTTTGGATACACACACACACACACATACACACACACACATATATACATATTAATCCTTATTTATATTTTATTTATCATATTAAGAATGATTTTGTCATATTTTAGTGGTTGAATAGATATTTTATTTTTTATTTGTGAAATAATTTCACTGTTATAAATCATTATTATTATTATTATTATAAACAAGAAATGAGCCTTAAAATCACAGTCCCTAAATCATTTCTTGTGTGTGTGGGAGAGAGAGAAATGATGTATAACAGCTAATTTGACATCTAAAATGATAGGAAAATATGGACAGTTTTCATTGCTATGTAATTGCTCTTTTAATTTGTTCAGTGTATTCCTTTAGAGCTCCTAAACTAACAGACTAGGTAGCTTTTACATGCTGACTTGTGAAATGTTGGGTAGGGCTAAATATAAATGATTTGAGATATGATAAGTTGTAGTACATGGTGCGTAGTGTCTTAGGGATATGAAGGTGCATGTATAATTTAAGGCATTATTATTAATAATAAACATTAGGAGTTTGAGATAAGCCTGAGCAAGAATGAGACCCCATTTCTACAAAAAATTGGAGAAAATAGCTGGGTGTGGTGACACGTGCCTGTAGTCCCAGCTATTTGGGAGGTTGAGGCAGGAGGATCACTTGAGCCCAAGAGTTTGAGGTTGTGCTTCATGATGACGCCACTGCACTCTAGTTGGGGCAACAGAGAGAAACTGTCTCAAACATACAAACAAAATGAATAATAACAGAATTTTTCATAGCATTTGGCAAGCATGCTAGTTTTCTTAGTAGTTGATAGAGTATAATCAAAGAGCACATATTTGAATGTTTAAATAAGCCATCTTTTCAGAGAAGATATGCTGGTTTTTCCAGAAATTATTAGGTAAAAACATAGTTAAAGAAATCTATGGTGGGAGTAGTATTTTAGTTTTGATCGGTTATGATTGCCCAATAATGGAATTAAAAGTAAACTGAGAAGTTTGTTAAAAATATAAAGTCCTGGTCTCTATTCTCAATAGGTGTAGGTTTGGTTCCTGGAATAGTAAGTATTTTTTAACAGTCATCCCAGGTGACTGATTCAGGTAGCCCAAGAATCTTTCTGGAGCATTAGTGACCGAGAACAATAGGTATTGCTGTTAATAAACTACTGGTAGTTATTTGAGTTTATGAGACGGGTCCCATTGCATTCTCATTTGCCTTGGAAAGCTTACTGTTGCTTTTTTTTTTCCTTACATTTTTTGGCCGGGGCTGGGTTTGAACCGGCCACCTCTGGCATCTGGGGCAGGCGCCCTGCTCCTTTGAGCCACAGGCACTGCCCTGGCCGTTGCTTTTTAAGAGCACGTGATGTTGACAGAAACAAGTGGAGTTTTAATCCCTCTCTTATTAGAAGGATGTAGTCTGTTCTTTGTGTTTCCTTGTGTGTTGTAACTTTTCCAGAATGCACAGAACCTCATGTGCAATTCAAATAATTAAGAAAAAGGTATTTTTTTTCTATTTAGCAAAAAACAAGAAAAACAAATCTCAAGCTCCTACCATATATATATATATATATATATATATCACATGTATTCTCCTTTGCAAAGGATGAAATCCTAAGAATAAACTCTTTGTCTCATCTCCTGCGAAGTGTGACTTTGTAAATATTCTGACAACATGGTAAAATCCCATTGTCAAAATGAGAATAAAAGCATTGGAAATGCTCACATTCTGCAGTATTCTACCAGGCAGCTATTTTGATTATTAAAAAAATTTTACTATTCGGTACTTTATTCTGTGAACTGAGAAAGAGAGTTTGAGGAAGGCAAATTGAGGGGACAGTGGTTTTATTTTCTAACAAGATATTATGTGCATAGGCTAAATTATACAAGAGTGTATACCTAGGTTGGTTATTTTAATTGGAAGTGCATGCTCTTCAGGAAGACCAGAAGTGACTGTATGTGAAGCCCTGGGCTCAGGGGAAATTACCACATGGGAAAATACGTTTGGGCCTACATGAGTTTTTTCCAGTGTTCTATTGTGACTTAGCTAGTTTGATAATGTCTTGTATTATTTATAGCAGTTGTCAGAAACCATTTCCTTTATTCAGTTAACATCTAAAAAAGGAGAGGGATAGCAGATTTCTGACATTTGTAGAAATAATGTGTAAAAAAAAAAGTATCCCTTAATGATATGACATAGTGCTGTCAGAGATTTTCCAAATATAACATGCCCTGTAGGCACTTTTAACTACATGTTTTCTTTTTATTAATAAAATCATGGTAAGCTATATATTGTTCATTTTTGATACTCTGTGAATTCAAACATTTATTTAAACTTCCAGCCCCTGTTTTATGGCAAATAATTAGAAAATACAAATATTGTGATTTTATAAATGTTTCCATTGATTAGCTGCCATATAAAGGGTAACAGTTGAAAATCATTTGCAAAGGCTTGGCTCCCAGAGCACAGTGGTTACAGCGCCGGCCACATACACCAAGGCTGAAAGTTTTGAATCCAGCCCGGGCCAGCTAATCAACAATGACAACTGCAATAAAAAAAATAGCCGGGTGTTGTGGTAGGTGCCTGTAGTCCTAGCTAGTTGGGCGGCTAAGGGAAGAGAATTGCTTAAGCCCAAGAGTTCGAGGTTGCTGTGGGCTGTGACACAACAGTACTCTACATAGAGTGACATACTGAGACTGTGTGTCAAAAAAAAAGAATAATAATTTGCAAAATACAGAAACAGGCTTTACATTCTTTCCATTTATAGAAAAAAGATATACTTTTCTTGCATGTTCCCGCAAGAGAAATTTACAGTGTAGATTTAAGGCTAGTATCTTTTCAAGGTACATCATAGATTTAACAAATATAAAAAAAACATGTTGTTCATTGTTGGTAAAGATACGTACTGGTAAATGTTTCCTTGAAAAGAATTTTGTTATTGTAGTTCAAAGTCAATACATATATGAATATTTTATGTTGTAATGATTTATATTTTTAATACTTCAATTAAAACATAGTTTTATACATGCAATTGCAGTATTGCTTAAAATAGTGAAAAATTGGCATTAACTTAGGTGACTACTATTAAAGAAATAGATAGTGGAATAATAGATATTTGTTAAAAAATAAGTGTGTTCATCTGTTTCTGTTGACATAATAAGTATGTTCATCTGTTTCTATTAACATACTTTATAATTATATTTTGTATTGTTAATTTCTCGTTCAGTCTCTTGAATCTAGTTAGATATATGATCAAGTGAAACCATTTCCATAGAATAAGTTACATTGAGATGAAAATATAAATTGTCCATACATGTAATTACTTGTGGCACATCTTACTATTTTAATACAGGAAAAAACATCTGGGTCTTCATTCACTATTAATGAAACCATTGTTCTTATTTGTAGGTGAGCATGTGTGAATTTGTGATATTTTTTAAAAGCTCAAGTTAAATTGATAATTTAGTGTTTTGTTATGAGGAAAAATTCAGATGACCTTGATATATTATTGAGCTTGTTTGTGATACTTTGTTTAAAAGGTCATCTTTAAAGTCAAATCTATTAATCAGTAGAAAAGATCTATCGGATTGCAGTATTAAAAGTGTGTATGTGCCCATGTGGCTTGAGTATTTGTGAAGTTTGGAAAAAGTAATTCATTAGTGAAATAATAAGGGCTTATGTTGATTATATGGAGAGGAGATATGTGAGTTTTGTGTTGTGTCATGAGAAGTATACTAACTTAGTGTAGTGAGAATACTAACTCGCTTTTTTAAGGATGTGTTCAAGTAATTCCATACTGTATTCATTCATAATTACTTTTATTTATTACATTATGAAGAATTTTAGATCTTGTTATTTAATTATAAACCCAGATTTTATATACTTTTCTCATAAATGATTAGTAACTAAACTACATGTTTTGGATAATATTCAACAGAAATAAGCAGTAAAATTTTCCCAATAGAAGTTACTTATGCTAGGTTTTAAAGCAGACATTTGGAAATTCAAGATCTGTTTGTTAAGATCAAGCTTTTGTGTTTAGATTTACTGGATAGTATTGAGAGCAGTTGCCACATTAAATTTTAAGAAATTCTGGAAAATGTAGGAACTGTTACTGAGTCTGATCCTAATAGGGATATACTGTGTATTTTGGGCATTTTTAAAAATTGTATCAGCCATTTCTTCACATGTTGATTTTATAATTTATTCTAATTGAGTCTATTAAAACAGAAAATAGGTATAGGTTAATTATGGAGATGTTCTCATGACCACCAGTTTTGAGAATGATTTCTGACTTGGAAGGAAAATTGGAATAGTAAGTCAAAGAATTACAAATGCAGCTAATTTCACTGACATGCGGAGTGCTATGGGACTATTTTCTTAGTTCTCTTGTTGATCAGGTTTATACTTATTTTTTGACTTGTGCAGTGCTGACATTACGGAAGCACAGCTGAAGTTACAACCATTCTTCAAGCAGTGAATATCATATTTTAAAATATTCTAGGTAGAGGGGCCGCCAGCCTCAGTAAGAAGCTAGGTGATAATAGTTCAGAAGATAGATTGGATATTAAAAGGACAGTTTTGGTTCTTAGTTACTATGTCAAATAAAATAAAACTAATTTAAGTAAGCTTTGGAATCAAAGCCTATAATTAGGGCATTTCCATGGGACTAGCAATATCACAGTGTAAGTATCACAGTAACTGTATTCCATTTAACATCCGGTTTTGTCATGCTGGTTTTACATTGATAGATACTGGGTGGGTCAGTGCAGCATTTCTCTTGAAAATTGCCAGAATGGTGGGAGTTGACCTTTCTGTCATTCAGCTCTTAAGCACCTAACAGTATTGTTAACTTTGCTGTCCTCTGCGTTCTGATTTCCTGTTTGTTATTTTGAAATATTAAATGATAAGGGCAGATTAGATGTGATAACCTGAGGCTAACAAGATAACGTCTTTGTGTAATATATAAGAATAAATAAAAGAACAAAATAGGATTAGCGTTTTCTCGTGAAGAAGGTTAAAGTAGCATTTTATAGTTTTATCTCATTATACCTTCTTGCAGCATGGAGGGAAATGTTAAAACCCTGCTTGTTTAAATATCATCAGAAGAAAGATAATGTTTCATCTTTTGCTGAAATTGAAGACTCGTTCTGTCAGAAATTCAGATAATATTTAAATGTTTTAAATTTTCAAAGCCATATAAAACTGTTTTGGATTATTCTGTGGCTTAAAAAAAATCTTCAGTTTCACAATCAAGGAGGTATTTAAATATGGTTTTGTTTTAATGTTGTCTCACTCTGTCCTTCACTGAGTGCCATTAGACACTGCTTTCCTTCAGTTATTAGGGTGGTATCTCCAGTCTATGAAACTGTGTATCTCTAGCTCAAACATTGTAATTTGCTGGAGATATTTATTAACTAGTATTCTGATAATACTAAGACAATTATTCAATCATGCCACACATATTAATTGGCTTCCTCTGGGCCAGGCACTGTTTGGTGCTGGTTTAGTGGACAACTCGCTTAACAGGTGCCTGCTCTCCTGGAGACGTGAGATTAGTGTGTGATATTACTCTGCTTTCTGTCTCCTCGCTGTACTAGGTAGTAATAGGTCTAATATGTATGTTATATACCATTCTCACATCTAGTCTGGGGTGCTATTGGGAGGAACAGAGGGTTGGGAGCTTTGAATAGGCTGGAAAACCTACATGAAGACAACTGCTGTAGGAGACTGGATGAGGCCTCTTGAGGTACAGAGCACAGTGGTTCCTTGTGATAATTACCTTCTAGTGATATTACATTATTTTAATTTTTAAATCTTGCTTCAGATAGGTATCATTGAATAATTTACTTTCTTTTTTTTTTATAGACAGAATTTGATTTTGTTGCCCTTGGTAGAGTGCTGTGGCATCATAGCTCACAGCAACCTCAACTTCTTGGGTTCAAATGATCCTATTGCCTCAGTTTCCCAAGTACCTGGGACTACAGTCACCCACCAAAATGCCCAGCTGTTTTTTAGAGGTGGGTGTGAGTAATACACTCTTGCTCAGGCTGATCTTGAACTCCTGAGGTCAGGCAGTCTACCTACCTCAGCCCCCCCAGAGTGCTGGGATAACAATTTACTTTCAAATCATTGTCTTTTTGGAAGCTTTATGTCCTATTTTGTCTTAAATGTAAACACTTAAGAGACAATAATTTCTAATTTTTTTTTTTTTTTTTTTTTTGGACACCGTCTCACTCTGTTGTCCCAGGTTAGCTCACAACAACCTCAAATTCCTGGGTGCAAGTGATCCTCCTGCCACAGCCTCCTGAGTAGCTGGGACTACAAGGGCCCACCACAATGCCTAGTTTTTCTATTTTTAGTAGTTAGTAGAGATGAAATCCAAATCTTTTGCTCAGGCTATGATAATTTCTCATTTGAACGCAGTTTGGTTAGTAGTTTCTGGAATTCTGATCACTGGAAATAGTGCATCACTTAACCACACCCCTTTCTTACCCTTCCAACAATAGACCTCTTGATGATGTAGGGAACCAAATCTGTGAAAGGGGCTACAATTTTAAAAGCGTGCTTCCACAGACCTTAGATGACTTATTTGAGTTAGTAAATACAACCTTTCCTTTCTTGGCAGCAGCTTGTCTGAAATTTGTTAGACCAGCAGGGCACATTGGCAGTCTTCGTGCCATTCCAGAGGATGTGTGGTTGAGGGTTATTATTATTTTTTATTTTTTTTTAATCAGTATTTCTAAAACTGATCTTTGGCATATCTTCTTCATTATTTTTGCCAATATATTTGCACCATCTTATTATTTAAATTCTTTTTATTAAACTTATGTAATCACAAACCTGAAGAGCTGGTTTTGGCATTTTGATACATCTATTAAAATTATGTTATTTTGTGCATCACGTAAAATTGCCATGGGTACCCATCAGAGTGTGCTTACTCTTCACGGAGAAACTCTGATCTCAGCCTTTTACTATATGGAGTTGACTACTGCTGGAGGCTACATTAACCTGTTCAGATCACAGCTTTCTGCATATAATAAATAACAGCTTTGCTATTCCATTAAGTTCCTCAGTGAGGACTAAGGTTGTAAAGCCTCCAGAAATGCTTGGTTACTTGTATATTAAAATCTCTGTTAATATTTGGGGAAAAACTGTCATGTGAACAAACTTCACATGGGAAAAACTGTCATGTGAACAAACTTTAATTTGTTAAAATACTGCATTGCTAATTATGGACTTGTTAACACCAGTGAGCCTGGGGAAGAAATGATGATTTGGGGTAAGGCACCCCTTCTATTACCTCCAAACTTACAGGATGAAGTTAGTCACTCTTTCAGTTAGGTTAAAATTGTTCTAATGAATAGAAATCATTATAAAAGATTTTAAATAATTATTAACTTCCTTAATACATAGCCTATCTCAACATCAAAAGCATATTTTTAAAAGTGAATTTTCTACAATTCACAGGTAACTATTCTGGGGTGTAACCGGATAGACTGCCTATATTTGCTTTAGAAGAACTGAAATGATCAGTAGACTTATGTACCTAGGAAATTTAACCTGGCCCATAGGAACCGTTGTGTTCTCCAGGGTGGAATTTTATTTTCATACCTTACAAGCATCTGTTTTTCTTCTATTGCAGTCTGAATGTGAATCTTGCATACATATCTGTATGAAGCCATCCAGTGTCCTGGTTCAGGGCCATTCAGCTAATATATATCAGTGGCTATAAGAATAATTATTTATAATTTCCCATGACTTTGTTTTTCTTTTCTTTATCTTTCATTCTTTTCTTGGTTTTTATTATTCCTGTCATTGCATGTATTATTTTTCTTCTATTTTCTCCGTATATTCATCTTAAAGTAGGACATATATATATATATATATATATATGATTTCTGATACCACCAAAGAAGAAATTGGTTCTTGTAGCAGAATATACTTCTTTGTAGATGTCATATGAAGCAAGAAAATAACTTGTTTGGAGTTTGATCAGTGGGTTAAAGAGAGCTTGTTCACTGTTACACAAACTTCAAAAGTTTGATTCTTAAAAAAAGTTTGATTCTTAAAAGAATCCAAACAGTATCTTTATTGTTCAGGAGAGTTTATTATAAAATATTGAAATGTAGTTCAGAGATATACCTCAGAAGCAATTTACCTATTACTAAATATCTTTAATGTAGAAATATTTCTTTCAATAATTATTTATAAACAAAACTTTATTTTTAGGCCAAATATATTTGTGAGAATTCTTACAACCTAGACATTACCCATGCACTTTTTTTTTTTTTTTTTTTTTTTGTAGAGACAGAGTCTCACTTTATTGCCCTTGGTAGAATGCCATGGCGTCACAGCTCACAGCAACCTCCAACTCTTGAGCTTAGGCGATTCTCTTGCCTCACCCTCCCATGTAGCTGGGACTACAGGCACCCACCACAATGCCCGGCTATTTTTTTGTTGCAGTTTGGCCAGGGCCGGGTTTGAACCCGCCACCCTCGGTATATGGGGCCGGCGCTCTACTCACTGAGCCACAGGCGCCGCCTACCCATGCACTTTTAAACATTGTCTTGAAGTATAGAACAAAACCTCATTACTAGCTGAAGGAATGTTTTAAGTCTAAATTGATCCAAATTCTATAAAATCTTAATTTACTAAAATAATAGAGATTTCCATGTTTCCTTCAAATTCTTCTTTCTGAATAAAGAGAAAAAATACAAGACAGTTAAATGATGTCAGCAATTTAGTTAAATCAACTGATAGAATACAATCACTTCATTACCCACCATGCCCTATATCAAGGACGGGCACGCGTCTTTCCAGGTCCAGCTAGATTAATCATGCATAGAAGTCAGTGTCCCTCAGGTCACCCAGAGTGCATGCCTGGCTAATTACAGATATTTCGATTGTCATTCCTGTCCACATCCTTTACAATGAAATAGTGTGATCAACTTACAAATATGTTTATAATTATTTTAATAACATTTTTGAAGTAAAGGGAATTTAATTTCTCTGTCACCAAAAATAAAAATCAGAATGCTTAATTTGTAAACATTTTTTGAGTTACATTTTGTACTTGAATGGGACTAAACCTGTAGCATAGCAGAAAGGAATAATCATCAACTCTGGAAATTAATTTTGGAGTTGTATTTAGACATAACCACCAAACAATGTCGATATTTCTCATGGTATCTTTGTTATGTTATTTGAGCCCCATAGATCATGATTAACCATTTATTCCGAATAAACCATATGCAGGTTTATTCCTGTTAGTATAAATAGAGTTTATTCATTTATCAAACATTTTAACAATCACTATGTCCCAAGACCTGAGGAAAGGGGGATCCTGGGGCTGTGCCTTCTGTCATGGAATTTATCTCTCTGGGAGGATGCAAAGTGCTGAACATACTGTACTGAGATGTTATAAAAAGTACTGAGAACATTCTGAGATGCAGTCATGTTCAGCATGGGTGGCCCATCCATAGAGAAAAGGTGATTTTTGAATAGTAACTTGGACAAGGAGAAGGGATTTGCCAAATTTCTGGGGTGAGGAAGTATGCACCGAACACACAAAGGGTTAGCGTGGAGCAAATCCCAGGGCTCACAGTATCATGACCTGTGTCAGGAACCTCAGCAGCTTCTCTGCCAGGATTGAGGAGGTACAACAGTGGGAGGAGAAAACGATAAAATGTGTCAGTTTGTACGGGGGGGAAGGTTCAGGGAAGTGGGAGTTGTAAATTTTATTAGAGCTCAAGTACATATAGAGACTTAAGTATATAAGTCTTTGGGTTTGGCTTTTATGGCAGCATTGAATATCTTGGCTGAGCAGGAAAGTAATGGGTGTGGAAGTCAGACTGGTGTGGACTCCAAAGTGAACAGGAGGGGAAGAAGCAGCCGGAGAGCATGATGACGACTCTGCAGGTACTTGGGAATAAAGGATGGAGAGGATGCACAGCCTGGGCAGGGTCCCATCCTCCCACCGGGCCACCCCTCCGTTCTGGAGTTACTGCAGCACGTTCGAAGGCTAAGAGAAAGAAGTGGTGGGAAGGCAGTGTGTGTGTGTGGAGGGGAGTGCGGAGGCCAAGAGGTCCTGAGAGGGCATGCTGCAAGCTGGAAGCCTGGGGAGCTGCACCGTGAGCGGGAGCCGGAGGGGGCAACTGTGGAGCCTGAGAAGACAGATGCAGAAAGATTGTGTGAAGTCGGCCAGGGGAGTTCATGACCAACCGCTACTGTTTTTGCTTCACAGTTTTTGTAACATACAATATTATCCGCTGTTGATAGTAAGAGGAACATGGAGGGAGAAGAACTTGAGAGTGATGAAGTTGTAGAAAAGTCGTGGTGTGGATGAGAGGGAGCTGTCCATGGCTGGGGGAGATCCTGAGTCAGTCAGTGGGCATACCTGACTCTGGAGCGATTTCTCTCTGTGTGTGTATCTTTTCAATGTATGTTTGAGCATGTTGATGTGTTGTATTCATACATGGGTTTCTATGCGCTTGTTCATGTGTGTGTGTATATTTTGTGCTCCAGAAGCAATTCAAGGCCTGAAGTAGTAACCGTAATTTAATTTACCCATGTTGATGAAACACCATCTATTTTTTCATCACTGGGCTAAGATAAATAATACTGTTTCTATGCCTGGGAACATACCGTCTAGTGGGTCAGGCACATCCAAAAATAAAATGCTATGTGAGGAATAGGTTCAGAGGTAATTTCAGAGAAGGCGGTATTGATATGTGGGGGAGAAGAGATGGCAGAAATGGTAGCTTTTTGGAGGAAGTTATGTCCTAACTGACTTAAAGGAGGCTGAAGGTTGTGGGTGAGGCATTTGACGATTCTGTAGAGAATCAACTACAGAGAATTGTTGACCATGTATGTGGTCTGTTCTGAAGGAATCAAGTCAGTTAGAAATTCTGAAAGCAGACCAGAGAGTTAAGAAGGTCAATTTCAGAGTTATGGCTGGATCTGACTTTCGTTCTATAGAACCAGGCATTAAGACCTGAAAACTTTTTAAAAACAAAAACATTCTTGAACCCCAAGATGAGTCGGTTCTTTTAATTTCTGTCAAAAGTTATAGTCTTATTACATTATTTTCCAAACAGTTTTAGAAAGTTTTCAAAATATTAGTGTTAAAATGACAGTATTAATCTTAAAAAAGAATTTAAATTCTACCAGATATTTGTGTTTTTTAATATATACGGTTATATTTTATATTATAATTTTCAAAATCACAAGTATACCATATGCAAGTAGATCTTTTTGGCCCATGAAGAAGTAAGTGTAATCAAACACTTAACATTGTGTCACTGCTTTTTGAAATGTGAAAATTTTAGTCATTTTCATTGATAACAGTCAGAAAAAAATGTATACTTTTGCTTATGAAACTAGTAACAAATTTTTTGAAAGTTCTTCCTTCTGATTGAAAGAGAAAGTAAGTTGTTAAAAGTTGTTAAAAAGCCAAAATGCCCTGCTCTAGTAGTGTTACGGTGCTGAGTTAATAGATCATCAGGCAGCAGGGAATCCCTCACCCCCCACCTCTGGCTTCTCTTGGATTTGTTCTTCTGAAGTGCATCACACCACCCAAATCAAATTGCTCACTTAATATTTAATGTTTCTGCGATGGAATCACTTTCTCCCTTGAGGTTGACTTCAGATTTACCAGACACGCTGACAACACTGCACTCCTTATTTTCTCCACATGACCTCAGCTTCTGCTTTAAAAATGTTGAAATAAAGGATGCTTTTGTTCATATCTCGCCTGCCTGTGATATATTGACAAAGTGTCTGCCCGCTCAATGGAATAGTTTTACAGTATGAGTGCTGCTTTCAGTGGAGGGGCAGGACTTGGGCTTTAGAAGGAAGTGAATTGGATAGGTCAGGAGAATGTACCATTTGTAAACACCCCTTTCCTTTTTTATTCACGTGTCAGGACAGCAGGAGCAGGCTGTTCAGTGCCTGCCCAGAGCCGGAGGGAAAGCAGCTTAGGAGTCAGCTGCAATTTTTAAACCTTGCTTTTTATTCCCCGGTAATGATCTTCAAGTGCTCGGACTTGTCTTAGAAGCTGTTGTGAAACTAACATGGTTTAGCCCACTAACTGCATGTTGGGTAAATTCAAAACCCACATGCTCGTCCTCTTGCAGTGGAATAAGTCACATCTGATGGACATTTTCTGTGCTTATAGCATAGTAATGAACGTCTGACAGGCGCGACCTTTCATAAGACAACCCACACTATTGGCTTTCTGCCCAGAATATTGCTGCAACACTATCTGTGATTGGTTATCTCTCTATCATGCATTGCTTCACAAGGGGAAACGGCCCCTTTTTTTAATAAATCTACGATGGCTGGCTGCAATATGCCTCACTGTAAGTATTTTGTGTGTATGTGTGTGAGAGGGAGAGAGAGGAGGAGAGAGAGGTTGACTTGAATATTACTTAGTCTAGTCTCACATGGCAAGGTTGTGATACTGTAGGACATCAGTGAAGTGCTACTTAGTAAATCTTAACCTATCTCTTTTTTCTACAGGTTGGTACTAAGAAGTGCCTTTCCTGACGTCTCTGCTGCTTGGAACCGCTTCTAGAGCAGTCTCTGCTTTTGCCTTGCTTGCTGCCAGCTAGACTGTGACGACAGCACATCCACCCTCCACCTCTAGCCCAGACACCCCCATTTCTACTTATAATCAAGAGAAAAGCTCTAAGTATCTGGCATTGCCCTAGGCTGCTTTAGTTTTAAAAGAAAAGTTTGCTGAAAAAGTAAGATATCTTCTGCCAGGAAATCAAGGAGGAAAAAAAAAATCATTTTCTCAATTTTGCTCTAAACTGCTGCATCTGTCTATGCCAAACTAATCAATACCGATTGCACCACCAAACTCATTGCAAATTCAGCTGTGAGGAGATTCCCTTTCAGACAACTTTGCTGAAAGCAGCTTGGAAATTCGGTGTTAAAGGGTCTGCCACGTTTTCATGCTTGCATTTTGGGCTCCAAATTGGCACTGGGAAGGGTTTACTGAGAGCACAAGGCTGATTCCAGGCCCTACTTTTAAACGTTCATCTACTTACGATCGTAGTATTTCTCTAAAAACCAAAACATCTTTGAATTAACAGTTTCATGCTGTGAATTTCTAGTGGGAGATCTTTTCCTTGATATTGACAACACAATTTTCCATGTACTTTTAAAGCAGGAAGTGGGGGAAAAGTATTTTGGAGGGGACATTTTCATCATCATTTTACAGTTTTATCAGTTCAGTTTTTTTTGTTTTTTTTTTTTGGTTATTACTCTTTTTTTGAGGGGGGGTTGGGTTTGTTGGTTTCACTGAAAAATTTAACTACCTGTAAAATCTAAACATGGCTGTTAGTGTCACACCAATTCGAGACACAAAATGGCTAACACTGGAAGTGTGTAGAGAGTTCCAAAGGGGGACTTGCTCACGGCCAGACACGGAATGTAAATTTGCACATCCTTCGAAAAGCTGCCAAGTTGAAAATGGACGCGTAATCGCCTGCTTTGATTCATTGAAAGTGAGTAAATATTATATTGTTTTAAGGATATACAATGATTGGCTAAAGGGGATACGGACATAACAGTCCTCTGAGTTTGGAATTGTGGATTGCTTTGTTATACTTGGTGTGTTCTTATCCATGATGTTGGCCTGGAGAACTTCATGAGAAGCAAAAGAACCAAGTCTGGCCAAACTTTGTTTGTTATGAATAACTTTATCAGTTCTTTAACTCTATAACTTTTTGCTAGAGCAGAAAGTGTTGACGTACTTTTTGCTTTGTAATTGCAAAGTCAGTATCTGTCTCTGGGAATGGGAAATGTAGACACATGTGTATTTAGCATATGCATCTATTATACTATATAAGGCCATGGGGATACCTGAATGAAGATGATTTGTTTTTGTTTGTTGGTAAACGTGCTGTATTATTGTATTGCCGAAGAACAGCAGATTTGAAATCAGCTCAACTTGGATGAAGTTTTTTACTCTTAAATTTTGACATTTTGAATTTTCTTGTTATTTTGTGGCACGTTATTTCCAAGCCAGAGCCATGCATTTTGTAAAGAAATATATATAGAAGTAAGGTTCTGAACTGCTGTTTCAGTACCTTACCTGAGGCACAAACTTTGTTGAATGTGAGTTTTATAAATAAATAATGTCATTTGTTGGATATTTTCAGCTTCAAAAATTCTAGTGTGCATTAACTTAGCAATTTATTTTCTGTTAAATGCTGATCATTTTTTGTTAGACTCTCAGCCAAAAATGTTAAAAGTTTTGTGGCCACAACAATACTAAAAGATTTACTTCAATGTTTTTGACATTGAAAAATGTCATTAGATTTGTAATTCAGATATCAAGTTTGAAAATGGGTCTTTTAAAAGATAGCATAAGACTAGAAATGTGTTCCTGGGTACTTTCAACCTACTTAGTTTAATCAAATTGCTTTTGAATCGTAATACCCCTGGTTAATTCTTTGAACCTTTTAGGAGGGGATAACTATCACTTGTCTGTATATAGAGAAGTAAAAGTGTCATAAATACATCTTACCTTGTGAAAAAAAATAGTGCTGTAATAATTGGTTTCCTTAATAATATTGATCAGGGTGACTTATGAGTTAACTGTTTCAGTTAATTGTGTCTTGATCCGGTTTGGGCTGCTCACTCTGCTAAAGTTTTGCCAAAGATTCCAAGGATCTTTAGATTCAGATGAAAAGAAGGTATTAACAACAAACATATCTTAAAGTGTTAGATTATTCTTCATGTCATAGTCCTAAAAATAAATAAGCAAAAGTTAAAAACTATCATTAGGCCTTTTTTCACCCTTTCCTTTGAAAGGCGTTGATGAAGGGCACAATGGTTGTACCTTTGTGAGTGGGTGTTCCTAAATTCATGCTGACTGAATTCAGGTGTAATTAGACACTGGGACCCGTAAAATGAGGGGCAAAGAGCTAATTACTCTTGTCGGTAACCAGCTGTGTCCATACGTAACCCTGTTTTGACCCAATTAATAGTAAATCCAATTTTTTAATCCTACAGACAGATGATGGTGCCCTGGTAACTGCAAAACGAAGGACAGTAAATTTGTCTTTGACATTGAGAGGTTTCACAGGAGACCTGCCTCTCCAGCATTAGGAAACATTATGAAACATTAATATTCAGTTGCTATTTTTCTATCTCAAAATATTTTTTTAGTTGCTGCTCACTTGTGGCTGTAGAACAGTCTCTTTTTGAGTAAAGCAGCAGCACTGCTTAACGGCGTGCTGTGTGGTTTACAAAATTTAACTGCCACATCAAGGACATTTTTTTAACTGACAATTTTAAGATTTTAAATTTATTTATGAAGAGAACTCATTATAGCAGCTGATCAATGCAAACTTTGTCCTTTGTTCTTGCTAAGAGAACATGAATTAAGTCTAAAACTTGGTAAAATATTTTAGATTTGAATAAGAGGAAAAAAACCAAATTTATTCATGGTGGTGTTTCATACTTAGGAAAATAGCTTTTTAAATGCTGGGCATAGTGAAACAACTAATGAAAAATTCTATTAAAATAATTTTGAACATGCAATTAAGTATTCATGTTAAAAAAATGGGTTTTTTTGTGTATATATATATTTATAACTGACCACATTATATGATTCTTAATACAGTATTTAGAATCCTACCTTTTAGATAGCAGCCTTTGCTGTATTCAATTTTGTGGTTAAAATAGATCAAAAACATATTTTAGAGCTGCTAAAGTAACCGTATGACTCATGCTCGAAGTTCTGAAATTTGGGAGCGTTACGAGGTTTCCATGCCAGTAACTGCTAGATGATTTGCATTGTCTCAGAATAAACAGAAAACACTTAGAAAACTTGTAATATCTGAATGTCTTTAATAAAACGTGTTCTGTGTATTGCTTACGTCCATAGTGCAGCCTTTTCTGAGTTCTTGAGCCATGAGATGGAGGTAGTCTGTGTAATCTACTATTTTTAGAAAGTTAGGAAAGCAAACCAAATACTCTCTGAGAGGACCCTGTGAAATGGCTGTACCCTTCAGCTGTGCTGTCTCAGACTTTGGCCAGGCTCCCAGGTGACTTACGTTTATAGCAGACTTCTAGTTAGAAGTCGGGAATTTGTTTCATTTAAAAAACAGAAGTCAAACAGTTGAAGGAAGTATTTATTCATGTACAAGAAAGCAATTGGCATATTACTGAAGATAAAAAAGAAGATAGATGATAGTATTTTAGTTGCAGGCTGGTAATTTTAAGGGTTAAATAATTAACTTAGTTTAAATATAGCCCATAAAAATGCATAATTCTGTGTCACAGTGTGTTAAGTAAAATGGGAATATATGATAATAAGGAATATATGTTTAATAAGAATGTTGATAAGAATGAGCAAAAGTAGTAATATGTGTTAGTATATAAACTAACAATATATTAAACACTTCATTTCTCTCATTTAATTTTGCTTTTACAATCACAGTTTAAATTATACTACTCTAAGAGTATATGCCACTTGAGGCTAGAATTGGTTATGAAGTATAGATTTGGGTGTATTTGCTAATTCAGAACATTTGAAAATTTTCATTATTTTATGCTAAAGAGGACTTGCCCCCCACTGGCTTATGAACGGGATAGAAAAATATCAACACCGCAAGCCACCATTAGAAGGATGGTTTATTTCATAAATGATGCTCAGATAATCGTTAATAATTAACTATTTTCTTTAATCTAAAATTCAGAAAATTAATGTAAAGAATGACTAGGTTTGAATGTATTTCAGTGTCTGCTAAATTATATTTCCCCCTAAAAACTTTCAATATGTGGTCAACAGAAATTGACTTACTGCTTATTGATTTTTTTTTTTTTTCAAATATCCGTTCTTTTTTTTTACAAGGAGGGGAAGTATGTAACATTTATGCTTTCTATTTTCAAAAACATTAGCAAAAGTCTTTTACATTTGAGAACTCTACGTTTTCTGTTATCAAATTAAACAGTTTTGTTTAAGGTAATTTAAACTTTTCATTTCACTATATATAGTGCTATCTACCTACCTATCTATCTATCTATAAATAGCAGCACTGATCAAATTTATCACTGACACATCCGGGATCAGATTCCACTGCACAGTGGCCTGGAATCAAGGGCACCGAGGGAACACTTTTAAAGTGGCAGACTTAGCAGAATGTAGGAAATACAGAAATCAGGTAGAGGAAGGCATGCCCATAAAGGTAAATGGGGGGTAAAAACTCAAAATCAGTAGGGCAAAATAAATCTCCTGTGGTCACATACGCATTAGATGGCATAACGGGGCATTATAAAGCAGCCCCCAGTGTGTGGACAGTTAAATTTCAGAATATCCTCCATGGTTAGCACCGTGGACCTTCAACCCAGAAGTTCCCTGTGTCGTTGCTCTTTCTCATCCCCCAGCCTAGACTTTCCTTAGCAATTTTTAAGCCAGTTTAATTGACAGTCTTGACAAAGTAATATCTGCAAGTTTTAGACTAAACATGCAATTTTGAATTGAAATTGTGATCTCTTAGGTTCCTAGATTGAAGTAATTTTTACCAAGAGTGTGGTTATTTTTGTTTGATTTTTTTCCCTGTAGGCATCTCTCATGATATTAAAACTAGGATAGAATTTGTAGCATTTATTTGTGTGACTCTGTGGGCACATGTTCACGGTGCCTTCTGGTGACAGCGTGACACAGTGCTTTCTTGTTTTACCCTAATGACTGAGTAGTTGAACTGACTAGAAGGCGTTCTTGTGCAGTGGAGTGTTTCATGTAAGAGTTCAGATGTTCCCAAAGCAGAAACTTCACAACTTTGTAAAGAATACTCTGTGCATATGCTGTGATAGCATCAACTCTGACATGAACCTTTCTCTAACGAAATTATCAACAGCTGAGCTGCTTTGGTAAAACTAATAACTATGCATTTGCCTGTTTATCCTTCTTATAGTTAGTTTTTTTTATTTTTTACAAAGCAAATTTTTAAATGAATAAAGATATTTTAGACTGTTGGACACATTTCAAGTCATGTTTTGAATCAAGCTACTTGCAAACTAATTTTAGAACTAGTTGTTTTGTTTGATGTCGTACAATTTTGGTATATTGATTCTACTTTTTTGTCTTTTAAATCTTGTTTAAGTGGATGTTTGACAGAACTAAAACTGATTGAAACCTCAGAGCAAATGTGGCACTTACAATTTGTTTTAAAGTTTACTTCTAACTCTGACATCTAAAGCTACATGAAATTCTGATTTCTTCGATGAGCCTTGAAACAATTCCATGCATAAGGCTATCACTGAGTTAAGACAGCCAGTGCAGGGTGCTGTAAATTTTCGATTGTGAGATGTGTGACATATGCCCAGTTCACCTGAGAGATGAGAAATTGACTGTTTCTCAAACCTGGCTCAGACATCTGGGGACCTAGTTTGGGAAACTTATCCTGTCATTTTCCTTGCCAGGGATAAGTAGAGGATTTCAGCTATCAACATCACTAATCTATTACCTTCATTCTGAGCTATGTCTCTGCCTTCCCACACACTTAAACAAAGCTTCTTATTTTCTTACAAAAAAGATTCTACTGAAGAAATCGTGAATGTTTTTTAAACTTTAGCAGAACCACATTCTGTGCTTTTAGATAGGGGAGCAGTGTTTTATGTCAACAGGCTAAAAACTGTGACTATCAGTAGAAGTGGGTAACTAAGTAGCCTGCACTAAGGATAGTGACTAGCATCTGAAACTCAAGGAAAAGCAACGGGAAAGGCTTGATAGAAATACTTAATTGTTCGAAGTGTAATGAGAATGGTAATTTCTCTTTGAATTTCACTATAGGTAAGATTAATTCTAGTAAGGACTTCTTACTCAAATTCTCATTTATAATTACTAAACAACGTTTTTTTTAGAGTTTTTATTAAATACTGTATTTCTTACACAAATATCAAATTAGTTCTACCCGTAGCATCGTTCCTATTCTTCTGCCACATTTTTGAAAGATTTTCACCTTGAGATAAAGTTTGGTTTCTTGCTAGAGATAAAACTTTCAGGAAGAGTCTGTGTTTTGAAAATTACTGATGGTTACCAAACTGTATAACTGCTTACACATTATAATTTGATAGGGGTGGTACCTTCTGAAGGTCTCTGGGCCTTGGGCAGCTCTAACTTTGATTCTTTTGTGTTGTTGTTGTGAGTTCTTTCCAGCTGTCTAATTGTCTAGCTTCAGAACTGTTGCTTTTAATCCCTCTTTGTATTGGTCTCCAGAGTCACACAGAAGTGATTTTAGACATTTTGTCTGTAAAGAATTAGATTCAGCATTATGTAACAGAGACAGCTTCCCCTTCCCCAGAATTTGGAATAAACAAATGAGAGGTTTATATGTCAGGCAGCTGTCTAGGCCTGTTTGGTGACTGTGTCGTCATTAGTTCTGAGGATAACATGGCTTCTGAATTTAGTATTATTTCAGAATTAACAAGGTGGCCACTGCAGTGCCAGCCATCATATATATCCTTATTCTAAGAGGTGGGAAGAAGGAAGGAAAGGCAAAGGAGACCACAGCCTCACCTGGTTAGGCTCCTTCTAGCAGAGGTCATCTAAGCTTCTTGCACTGATCAGCAGAGATTGCTGCAAGTGTAGGTGTTTTTTTTTTTTTTTTAACCTTTTCCCTGAGATAGAAGGAGGGAGGGAATTGATATTTGAGAGGGCACTTACTGAAACACTAGAGATTTTATGTTCCCATCAATCTTTCAGAATCAAGTAAATCTCCCTGAAAAGCATGTAGATACGGGGGTAGTTGTGGAGAGAGACCACTTCTAAGAGTAACTTAAGTTTTCTCTTTTTGATAAACGTGTCATCATTTCTTTCCTGGTTACTTTGTCAATAAAATCTAGCATATCACAAATAGATTTATTTTTACTTACACAGAAAAATAAAAAAGCTACATATTTTAATTTCCTATTAAATAGTACATATTTATATAGAGAGTTACATATTTAGAGTTGGAACATAATAGGAATGCATATCCCAAAAGCAGGTCTCAAATGTTTTTATATGGCAAACAGGTCTGTGTTTACTCCGATTTTTATTTCTCCTTCCACCCATACACAGGGTGGCCATAAAGTTCATATGCAATTTAAAGTAGTTGTCTTTACTTTCTTATTCCTCTGTATGGATAAATTTTTATTGAAAATTACTCAGTGTTAATGAGTGTTTTCATTGCTTTTTCCCCCATATTATTTAGTCCTTGTAAAAACTCTTGGAGACAGTTACTGGTATCAATCCCATTCACAAATGGGTGCACTGAAGTGCAGAGAAGTGAGGTGGTACACACAGGTCAGCCAACCCCTGAAAGGCAGACTCGAAGCCTGGTAACCTGATTCCACAGCCTGCGCTCTTGACTGCTATGCTATAAAACATGACTTCTTAACCTATCCCCATTCTAAAGAGTCACGGAGATAACAAACTAAGAGTGCTGCTTAAGGATAAAAATGAATACCCAGGGCAGATTCACAGCACCGGGTCTGGAGCCGTAAGTGCTCAGAAGTAATCATTGTATTTTCCGTCAAGAACCGAGTGAGTGAACAGGAGAGTAGCAGGAAAGCTGCCACCAGCCTCCAGAGACTCCGGATCCCTTCTAAAATATACAGCCATCTAGGAAAGAGATTCTAAATTAATCATCTTAGATAAGTAGTCATTGTATAAACTGTACGGCTGCCCCTCCCTGATTATAAAGCAGCCGTGCGCTGAAGTTCCAGTTGTTGAGAAGGCGGCAGCATTTTCCCACAGCAGCAATGTGGTGAAGTCGTCAGGCCAACCCTGAGAAGCCAGAGGAACCCAGAGGATGCTCGAGTCATAGTCAAGTACAAATAGTCCTGGAGCCTGGAAGCCCTGGTTATTAATTAAACCCAAGAGGCCCCACAGAAGCATTAGGAGTCCTAATCTCATCATAAATCTTAAGTCCTACTAGTGTCGTGGACCCCCACTGCTTTTGTCAAGCTGTTTCTGTGGGAAAGATGTATTTTAAGTTTCTCTTTGAGGTGCCAGATTGTCCTAGTGCAGGAGAGGAGGCCTTTCCCTAACTCCTGGGACTCATTCAAGTGAGCCAAGCAGGTGTTTTTCCCCGGCTTCAGTGGGGGGCGGCCCCTGTTTGCTAAGCCAGCCTTGAGCATGGTAACAACTCACAATCAGTAGGGACTAAAAGCAGAGTGTGGCTTGCGGGACAGCTGTCCAAGTCTCCTATAGAGTGTAGCCCCACGGCTGTGAAGACTTGGTTGTCACTGTGATGTCTGCGACCTCCTTTCTGTTTTCCTAAAGGCTCAACCTGCTGCTGCTTTGAATCTTCTGCTTGTTGGTCCTGAGCCTGGTCTACCATGGAACTTAATATAGGATGAACAGATTTTCCTTATTCTCTTTTCTTTTGGAAACTTTTAAACATATGGTTGTTGCTGTTATTTTCTAATTATAAGTGGCAATGGGGGAAATAGGTGGATAGTGAAAATGTAGACCCAATTTTGTTTTGCATTTTGGCCATTTCATCACAGGAGATAGTCAAGAGATCAGTAATGAAGACTCAGATGACACTTAGGATGTGATAGGGAGTGAGGATTTAGGAATTTAAGGTATGTAACTTAAGCAATTGCTGTGGCAAACTTTGAGGAACCAGATATTAAAAACAGTCATGAAGGAAATAGTTGTTTACAGTTTGAGCAGGAGGTAAGGATGGTTGGTAGGGGCAGGGGAGCTTGGGAAGGGGATACTCCTCAGTGGCATTTGGACGAACATGAAGCTGGGAGACAGAAATGGTCTGGTAGTTTAAAAGTTCATTTTCACACTAATAATTCTGAGTCCACAGTGGCATAAAAGAACTAGAGGGAATCCCCAATAAGGAAGTCCCCACAGTCACAGCCCCCTTGGAAATCACCTATATTTTAACTGTAGATTACAGGTAGGCCTAGCAAAATTCTTCTGAATTCATATTCATACATTAATATGAGTTTGAAATCCAAGACCTGGTTTTCCCCAGACCCCATGTGACTATGATATCTGAAGTTAAAATTTATCTCTCTGCATTACATTTAGAGTGAGTGTGCACATTTCCAGATTTCAGAATCATTTACTCTCAAGTCCAGCCTATTCTCAACTAAGGCAAGAAGAATCCACTGTTAATAGTTGACAGTAAATTACACAAAGTAAAACATGGAAAATTAAAGTTAGAAGAGCTGGAAAGCTTTTCTATCATTTTCAATTTTCTGCGAAAATACAGACATAGTGTTTGGGATCTGCTTACGATGGATAAATTACATCTGTAATTCATTCTTCTCCATGTTGCTGCGTTCAGACGATGATTTGCTTCCAGATATCGTTGCTCATCTAATATTCTAAAATTGTTCATAGACTGAAAATAAATCTAGTAACATCTCCCAATCTCTGGAAGCTTTTATAACTAAATAGTGTTGGCTCACCAAATGGGCCAAATTAAAAATAAAAAGAAAAGAAAAACAGAGCCAAATTTATCATGTCTGAAATAAGATTCCTCTTTGGTAGATTGCTGTTTATAAAATGATTCTCCTTAAAGGGAGGCTACTGAGAAATGAGCCATGAAGAAAGAAAGAACCAAAGAATTCATTTTTCATGTAAAGAATCCTGTTAAGAAAGATCTGTGTTCTAAATGAACTTTCTTCACATCATTTCTCTTCATGGCTAAGTTGTGACTAATGAAATCGTAATCTTTTCTTAGGAAAAGATTATCATCATGATTTTATTTATGGAACTTTTTTTATTATGAACTTTTATGATGAACATTGTCTTCCATGAATCATAGAGTATGAATTGAAAACAAATGTCTGCATAGGAAAACCCAATGTATTAAATATACAAACCCCAAACTCTGATGAGCTGGGGTTCTTATCCACATTAAAGAGGAGTCATCTGTATAGCAGGTGTTTTTTTTGGGGGGGGGGATCTGTTTAAATAGCTTCTGCAAAGTCTAAAAGGTATAAGTAATATGTAGCAGCTTAAATGTAACATAAAGGATGGCAGTTGAGTGTGCAGAGTGAGAAATACAGAATGCAAAGTGAGCGTTTCTTTTTTTCTTTCTTTTAAGATTATTTTCTATTAAGACTTTTTTTTTTCTTTTAAGACTATTAGCTACTCTTGGTTTCTGTATTTCCCAGAAGGATGAATAGTGTTAGAAGAAGAGAGATTTTTAGCAGAAACATACACTTTCTACCATAGGTTTAATTAAAAATTTAAAGAAATTTGACCAATTATGTGCCACCTCTGCATCTTAATTAAAGGAAAATTATCCATTTTTCCTTCTCTTTTCATCATTTGTTACCTGCTGTGTTCTGGATATTTTAATAGGCAATCTTGACATGAGGGTGAATAGCACACACAGTCCCACTTTTGGGGTGTTGATAGACTGGGGCTTATTATAAGTTTTCAAGCCTCTCAGATGTTCAATGAAGATTAACATGATCACAAAATAATACAATGTTGTTTTTAACTCTTCTAGTCTTTAATTTTAAAATGTCCTAGTAGAACACAAATTTCCCCACACAGAACACAAGTATACATTAAATATTCTCATATGTGTCTGAGAGAGTTGTTATGAAATGGATTGAAAACTGTTCCGTATATATATAGTATAGGAAAAATAAGTGAATTTCAGCTATGGTTATGTGTACTGCCAACTCCCCCCCCAAATCCCCCCCTCTTCCCCCAAACAGCTGTGCTTGTGTTGGCAGTGATTGTACCACTGATTTTTATATGGCAAGAGATTTACACCGGGACCATCATCATATTCCATATTTTGGTGAGATAAAACTGAGACAGATTTATTTTCTCTCTCTTCTTTTTTGTTTTTTTGGTAACACTATAGAAATGGTTAATTTTATTCCCTTGATTTGATCTTATTAATTAATTATATAAAATGATGAAGCTCAGATAGTTACACAGTCAAGGAATAGCTAAATGGGATTCAACCCCTGCAGTCTGTCTTTGGAGACTAAGCTTTCAGCCTTGTGGCTAAGTTAAACTAAGTGAGGTTACAAAGCACTATGCAATGATCTCCTGCATATAAAATTATAGTGTATTAATTATTAGTGAATCTACTTATTAGATACATGGGCAAGTATTTGTTGAGTCTTGGCAATTGCTTGAATTTAAGACAATTGTGCTTTTAAAAACATGCACATTGTGAGAGAAGAGAGTGACCAGGAGGGGTCATGCAGGAATGATCTGACTCTTGGCAGTATTCTTTGTCTTGGTAGGGATTTGGGTTGCATACAAACGCACATGAATTTGTCAAAACTCAGTAAATGCACCTGAAGATTTGTACATTTCATTGCAAAGTTTACTTCAAAATAAAAAATTAAACTATTGAAATGTAAAAAAATTTTTTTAAAAAGTATTCATTCACATTTTCTTAGTTTAGAAAACCATTCTTGAATAATTGCTTCTGGTTAAATTTAAAGTTTTAAGTAGTAGTCTGACTATGTAGAATCTACACCTTAGGTCAAGAAGAATTTTACATCACGCCACAGACAGAATGAACATTGTAGAAAGTCAGAATAATAAAATATACTATGAGAGTTTCAGGATTCTAAGACAAGGTTTAGAAGTGAAGTAAAGGGTACCAGATAAGGTTGTTTTCTTATTAATCTTATTATTATTATTTTTTTGCTTAAAATAGAACTTTTTTATTAAAAGAAATAGTTTTCTAAAGCATAGAACCATGAGACTATTTTCTAAGAAGTTGAGATTTCATTCTTACTATATGTGTTTTACCGGGCATTTACAACAACATTTGAAACAAAATGTGCTTAAAAACCTTTGTAAGTCTTTGTAAATTGTACTTTATGAAATTAAAATCTAGGCAAGATGATTTACATACCTGTGTGACAGTGACCAATGATTCATGTTCTCTTCCTATTGTATATTACACTATTTATGCTTTTTTAATATTATATTTCAAAAATTAACTAGGAATAAAATTTTAGTGGTTTTTAATTCTTTGTATATCTGTAATATTTACTTACTATATCAATAATGCTGAAATATTTACATTCACGAAGTAGAAAAAAATTTCACATGAATACATTAATTTTAATGATGTACTTAAAAATGGCTGACCTCATTTTGAAGACTTTTGTATTATATGTAATTGGAATAAAATTGACTATGGAAATATAAGAATCAGTGATTGTATTTTGTTCTTGATGTGGCATAAAGAACAGGTTTACTCATGAAAACATGAGTTTCAGATGATGAAATTCTTGGGCTTACTGGGTATTTAGTAAATATTAAATTGTAGTCCTGGACTCTTCAGAGATATGTCTTAAATATTATTGTTTGTTACGTTATCTAAAACCCTCATAATTAAATACATAATTATGTACATAAATACATAATAATATATGTACATAAATACATAATTATTCTCACAGATGGTAGCTTGAACAACAAAGAACTGAAAAACTTTTAACACCAATAGCTGGTGTTACAAGGATCCTTCCCTGAAACGATTAGCAACTCACTGGCTTTTGGCCATTTTCTTGAACGTATCAATTTGTTTAATCAGCCAGTCAAAAATATTCTTTACAAAATTGATTGTTATGTAGATGCAAACTTGGTAAGTTAAATTCATTCTGTGTCCCGGAGCAGATTGATCACTGGAAAAGTGAGTGGTTTTCCTTGTCCTTTGATTTTATTTCTCTGAGTTTTCTTCCTTAGTTTGCTTTTTGCTTTAGTTTCACTTTTCATTGTCTTGTTGACGTTTTCTGAGTGTCTAGATTGGCTAGAATTTTAAGGAAAAGTAGGATCTTCAGAATTATTGCAAAAAGCCATAGAAGATACATGATTAAAAATCATTTTTTTTGGTAATGAGTCAAGAGCCCTCAACCATGGAATTGACAGGATCTGGGTTTGATTCTGTACTTGACTTCCGAGTGACTTTGTTCCAGTCACTTTACGTCCCCAAGTTGGTTTCCTCATCTACAAAGAGAGTTTAATAAAACCTGCTTTCGAGGTTTGTGAGTCAGTGAGACCAGTTACATAAATCAGTTAATGCGGTGTCTTGACTTCATAAATGGAAGTCATTACTATTGTTCTTGTCTGAGTGCTGGAATTCAGTCTAAGTTACTTTTCTACTGCCACTTGTGATTCTGCATATTGCACTGCAGGGGTCTATGTGTTATTTAGTTGAAAAAATTAAAATGACTTATCTGGCATGTGTACAAATGTGCATTATTGTACACAGCTTATTTACTTGTTTGTTACCAACAGAACATTCCTTAACCCTTTACGTGTGTAACACTAGGCTTCAAGCTAATCGGATAGTATTAATACAGTAATTCAGTGTTTATATTATTGTGTATGCCTGAAAACCCATTTCATAAATGGAGTTTTCTGAGGGGGAAAGTGGTTGTAAAACCTGGTCCAAAATTTAATTTCACTTGAAACTAATGTCTCTTTAGCCTTATGCTGTTCTACAGCAAATAATTCACATTTAAATTCATATTTAGTATTTTTTAAATTTTACATTACTTACATAAGTCTCCTCCTAAAAACCTCATCTGATATTTAAAAAAAAAAATAATAATATTACTTATTCAGTGAAGCACCTGCACAGGTGAAATGTTAAATGTTTATTTTCTTCATGATTTGACTTTTGTTCTTTTTATACCTATATAACCTTGGTGAAATAACTACCATTCACTTTCTCTAAAGTGTAAGTAAGCACCCAAATTTATTACAGCTTCTTTCTTTTTTTTTTTTTTTTAACCTTTCACTGTCAATAGAGATCCAGTTCTAGGCTGTTGAAATGGTCCCTTTTGCTCCAGAATATTTAAAACGTTTGCCCAGTTTACCAGTTTGAAACTTTTGATTTGGTAAGAAATAAGAGAGCATATAATTTTTTTCCAGCAAGTGGGAGGACAATAAATCAGATCCCTGATTTATTGGTTGAATCTTCAGAATAATATAGCCTAGTTGTTTACTGTAGCCCGTTCCGGGTTTTCCTTTACAGCTTGTGTAAATGTTGTTATACCTTAGTTCTGAATATGAATTGTGCATTTACTGTTTGATTTACTGAGCCAGGCCACTGCCTTCTTGTTAAGGCTATTGATTATTGCCCATTCTATTCTGCTGTGTATTGATTTAGTGTGTGACAGTGAGTTAATTGTATTACTTGATGTTGAAGAAGGATCAAATATGTGTTTAGAGGCCAGAATGCTTGTAGCCTGCTTAATTGAGTTGGCTATTTTAGGCTTTTAGCATGTTGTGGAAAGAATTAGGCAAAGGTACAGGAGGAGCTCTGAGGGCAGGGAACATAAAATTTGTTTTCAGCTTTTTGGCAGTTGCCAAAGATGTTGCAGTAAGGCCTTCCTGGAATTAAGTATTTAGTTAGCAGATGCTCAGTAATACCTAGGATTTCCCGCCTGTATTTCTTACAAAAATCAAGAGAGGTAGCATCTTTAGATGTTCATGTTTTGTTGAAAAAAAAAAAAAATCAACTTCTCTTTAAGAATGGTTTCCTATTGAAGCTAGCTATTATTGAATATAAGTAGAAATAACAAGCAAGGTTTATATATGAATGTCACTGCTCTTACATTAGGGGGACTGTACAGAGAAAATTAACTAAATGATTTGAAGTAAAAAAGAGATCGATTCTTTTTACTACGGTTTTGTGTTTCATAGTTAAAAAAATTTAAAGTAAATAATAACATTTAGGGTAGTATGTAGTTTGAATTTTCCAAACTTTAGACAATTCATACTTAATAATACAAAATTAAGCTTCAGAATTCATCTAATGAATGTTACCTTTTGTTTTAGCAGCTCAGTTGGCTCTCATCCATGGAAAACTTTTTATTTCCCATCAGCTCCAAGGTAGGAGCCAAACCGAAGTTAAAGAAACATTTTCCAGCAGACAAGTTTCTACAGATAATATCAACACTCTAGAGCACACACTTACCCTTGCTCTGTCTCGTTCTTTTGTCTCTCTCTCTCATACACACAAATGCACGCACATCTTATGCAAGTATGTACTAGAGCAGGAAAATATATGGAAATATTGATAATAAAAATAACTAATTTTTTTTAAATAACTAATTTTAATAAAGCATTCCTTAACATTTTTCTCTAGTTGCATTTTGGTCCCAAGTTTTGCTTGATTTTTCACAATGTATTAATATTTGCTTGCGGGTGAATTGAAGGACTGCTGCTCACTCTCTGTTCTACAATAGTACCTCAGGGTCTTTTGATCTGTAACCTTTTGCCACCTGGGTTTATTTGGTTATCTTATGAATCTCGAAGAATTAGGGAGCATAAAAAATTTTGACTGACTTTTAAAAATAGCATTTAAAACTTCAAAAAACCTGTCAGTTCTGAACTTCAATAATAGAAATACAAAAGCTCAGCAGTGAAAGTGTGTAAGAGGTGGCTAGTTGGACCACTTTGCTGCAGATACCTGCTAGACCCAAACCTTTCCCTTGCCTAGTGATCAGATATCCTAATAGCAGTCTCCACTTAATTCCTTGTGAGTCAGCTATTTACATGGCATTTCCACTGTGTGCAAATAGCTTCTCAGGTACTTTTCCAGGCTTCCTGCCTGCACAAAGCAAAAGAGACTTGGAAAAGTGTATTTATCTAGGTGGTAGGCTTGCCCTACCACCTAGACTGACTTAATTGAAATCTCTAATCCAATAGAAATGGCCAGATACATTTTTTAAAAGCTGTGTGCTTCTGATTAATGACCATTCCTTTAATAACTGCCCAGAGGTTCAGGGAACCTAATATTTTTTCCACGGCATCTCAATCTATAGAGAAGATAATGTTAACTCCTAAGGATAAAACCATCTGGAAGCCTTTACTTTCTCCAGATTGTCACACAGAGCCGGCTTTCCTTGCTTTTTTTCCTCCTCCTCCTCCCCCTCTTCCTCCTCTTTTTTCTTCTTTTTGCTTTACATTCTTTTCTTATTTTATACTTATTTACATTTTAATAAGATTAATATGAATATTTTGATAGGTAGAATACAGTCAAATTAAAGAGATCAAGATAGGTTCTTCCCCCCCCCCTTTTTTTAAACAATCTCATATAAATTTCAAATTAATACGAGACTACAATTTTTAGGTTGCATTGTTTTCAGTTCTAAGATAAGGTTCAAGTTGTACTTGAGTCCTGCATCCGGGCGGCGGCGTGGTGAACACCCTCACTTTGTGCTCCTGAAGTCAGGTCCTCCAGTTGCTCGCACTCCTCCCCTCCGTCCGCCTCCCCCTTGCTAGGCTAACTTTGTGTTTCATCATTGCTTTGGGCATGTAGTCTCTATACATAGTATATTAGTTTCATAATAGCATTGAATCTATTAGAATTTTTCCCCATTTTTAAGATGCTTTACTAAGAAGAATGTACCTTCAGCTCCATCTAGGTAAACATCAAAGTCTCCATCTTTTCTGACGGCTGAACAATTCTCCACGGTGCACATACACCACAGTTTGTTAATCCATTCATGGGTTGATGGGCACTTGGGTTTGTTTCCACGATTTGGCAATTGTGAATTGAGCTGCAATAAACATTCTGGTGCAAATGTCTTTGTGGTAGAATGATTTTTATTCTTCTGGGTAGATCCCTAGTAATGCAATCATGGGATCAAATGGAAGGTCCACTTTTAGATCTTTAAGAATTCTCCATACTTCTTTCCATAGAGACTGTATTAATTTGCCGTCGCGCCAGCGGTGAAGTGTTCCCTTCTCTCCACATCCACATCAGCACCTATAGATTTCGGACTTTGTGGTGTGGGCTAATCTCACTGGTATTAGGTTTAATCGCCACTGTTGATGAATTTTAAAAGGCTGATTTTAAAAATGAAATAAACTTTCCCCTACTTAGTAATCGTTTATTCATAGTAAGAAGGTAGAATGACTGTTTTAGTAATTTCCTCATTAAGTTTTGATTCAAAAATTTTTTTCTTTCCAAACCATTTTGTATGATTCTTGATTCCTTAAAAAAAAAAAAAAATGCTATTTAATGTGCATTAATTGTAATTAGCAGATCTTCATTTACTACAAATCTTCTGTTTTGCTGTATTTCCTAGCCAGTTGGTAAAATAATGTGCTACTTTTAACAGATTCTTGAAACATCAACAAATGTGGAGTTCCAGCAGTAACTGGTATGACTCCATAATTATTTTATTTTTATAGATAATTTCATATTTTTGTATATTTTATTTAGTATTACTATCTCTAACTCTATATAGAGTTACCTTTAAATAATTCTGATAGCTTTTCTTTGAATTTCTAATTGATCTTTATTTGTAGTGCTAAAGTTCAAAAAGATGTTAAAGGGTCTGTTTAACTTAAGGATATTATTTTGTTCATTTTATTTTTTGTTTTGAATTACATTGGATTTAAGTGCATACAACTTTTCTTGCATTACAAGGAGTACTCCTCAGATATGGCAAATGAATAGACTAGGCTGTGCAGATACAGCTTTATAAAATACCAGCTTGCAAAAGTGGCCCTAAAACTCCATGTGCTAATACTTTAGAACTTCATGCATAAATTGAGTGTGTTGTTTTAAGAAAGAGAAAATTAATGGTCAGCCTTAGCTTGTAGTATATTTGGACAGCATGAATGAGTTGAACAAGCAATTTTCCAGACTGTTTAATAGTACAAAGGAGGGGGCTGCTAAGGAAGTCATTCTTATGACTAGCTGAAAAATATTTTTCTTAGTAACTGTTCTGGAGAAAACAGGCCACTGTTGGAAGAAAAAAGAAATCTCAAGTTACAAGCATTCTGAAAGCGTTTTGGTCATTAAAGTATGTTTGTCTTATGAAAAAACAAAAGCTTTTTAAAGAGATGCAAGAAGTAGTAGCACCATTACAAGTTTTAATTTGACCATTGTGGTAGAGTTTTGGAGATTACATTTCCTGAACTATTTTTTTTTTTCCACAGCACAAATAAAACAGCATTATCATAAACATAAAGATTAGTTGTTTTAGGTGTATAAAGTTACTGCAAATTTATTCCACTGTGTGGTTCTAAACTGCATTTGAATTAAAATAGGACTTGATCGATGGAAAATCATTTGTTTGTGGGTTTACAGATTCTATTCTAGGTAGTTTGAAAAGATTCATTGTCCAGCAGCAACTGTTCACCCAGAGACACAGTGCTTAGTGTGAGTTTGATGAATTCAAACCATTGGGTTTATCCTTAGTGCATAGATCTTTGAAAGGACAGGCGGCAAATCTCATTTCTAAGCCATAACCAGCTATTATTATGTCAATTTGAAGAATAGAAATAAAATCATTTCAGATTAAAAAACAAAACAAAACAAAACTCTATAGTCATTCACAGATGGGAGCCAGCTTTAAAATTATAATATCCTGGCTACTCAAATTTATCCTGATTTTTATGATTTTTCAGTATCAGGTGAATATATAAAACTTGAACTAGAGTCTAACCTTATTTGCACTACTAAAACTACCTGTAACATTTTTGAAGAATCCAGAAAGAAAATCAAAATTCAGCATGGCTCTATTTGAGTTAAGCTTTTACTGAAGTACCAACTGTTACAGAGGCGAGTTACTGATTAGTTAACTCCTCATACAATTAAAGCTTTTAAAAAGTATTCAGAATGAAAACTTCAGGCGCTAGATTTAGTTTCATGAAAAAACTGATTTTTTTTTTTTTTTGCCTCAATTTAAGAGTTGCTTCTTCTTTACATGTTAAAAGATTATTCATGCAGTGTCAAGGATTTTGTTTAGTATTTAGATTAATTTTTTTTATCATTTTCTATATTGAACTCCAGTGATCTATAGAGTGTTGAAATTGCAGTTAGAAGAGTCTTTATAAATGATATTAGGCAGTCCGTCTGCAGATTAGGTAACCAAGGATCAGTGAGGTTGGGGTTTAGTCAAATTATAAAGATCTAGAGCTCACTAGGACTAGTGATAAAGTGATAGCAAAACTAGGAATATGCTGCGTCTATTTCATGAAAATGGCATCGCTGCTACACCTGACAGACACTAACTTATCTTAAGGTCCAGGCCAAGTAACACACTTTTCTGATGCCATGATTGCTGGGGACATTAAAGGTTTACGTCACGTTTTGCTCTTTAACTACAGACCCTCCAAAACAAGTATGCATGTATATATACATGGTAAGTTTGTTATAAAACCTACTCATGTAAAGGATGTGTAGGACACAATTTAAAATTGTGATGAAATACACAATGCCCAACATTTAAAATTCTGTACAGCCAATTGATTCTTAATACCTTTTTATTTTTGCCCAACTCCTGCATTGGTAGCCAACCTGTGGTTACGGCTGATGGAAGGGTTCTGTCTCTGTGCTCTGGCTCCTGAGAATCCCTTGCACAATGGTTATGGAATGAAACATCCTTTGTGAAATGAATAGCTTTTCTTCTCTACCTTTCCTTACTTTCCATGTCTTATAGAATAAATCACATCATACTTGATTTTACAGTTAATTTGTTTCTTTTCCCCACTAGTTTTTAAGCTCTTGAAGCTTAAAACGGGCAGCTTACATTAATCACCTCTGCATGTACGGTGTTTTGATATCCTTGGCAGTCATCAAGTGTTTAGTGAATTGAAAGCACTGTTCCTTCCTGACCATGACCAATAATTATGAGCAGATTTTATGTGCTTTTAAATTCAACTTTAGAGAATGTCTTTTTTATGTAATGGGACATTTGTCGGACAGCCACATAAAATTATTCGTAAAATTTTTCTCTAAGGGATTGAAGACCTTCATTTAGGTTAAGACTCATCCGATTCCATTGCTCTGGCACTGTGATGGACTATTTGTGTTCTGTTGATGGAGATGTTTGGAACAGGCCTTTATTTTGACTTATGGCATGTTTTGTATGTTATCTTGTACAGCCAGCACACGAGGACCAAGTCATGCTTCCTGCTACGATGCCTGTGTATTCAGGCCCTTTCTCACAGGGGAGTGATAAGGTGGTCCGTGCAGTGGCATGATACACCGTTATTTCGATAACAGTGTTAACTCCCTGTTTGTAAGAGTGCTTTGTTGGAAAGGAATTTGGCTTCCACGCAGAATAGTATTTACCCTCCAAAGTTTGCAGGGGGAGAACTGATACCACCCGGATAGTAACATCATCGGTGTTGGGTTTTTTCCTTTCTTGACTTTACTGAGAATAGGTAAAGTCTAATATTGAGAAAGGCTTTGATTAGGATTGGTATTTATTATGAGAGGAACATTCTGTGAACCAGACTACTACTATAATCATTCCTGTTTTTATTAGAGGACTAATAACAGTAACAAAGACATATATCTGTATATCTGTACAGAGATTCCTGCCATTTAAACTTCTCCATATGCTAATTTTAGAAACCAATTTAAGTTTTGTCTTCAAGTATGAATACTTGATAGTGTTGCAACTCTTCAACCTGAAGTAGAAAGAATTCAAGTTTCCCCAGGTCCTGCTACTTGTTAACTTGCTTGGTATTTTATCCCTTTCTTAATTATTTTAAATACTGTGTGGTAGTAGCTATTTTTAAAACAACTGAAAAATTCCAGAGAATAAAGTATGTTCCAGATTAGGTGTTGGTGCCAGCAGAACTAGCAATTAAGTACTGTATTTGATTGAAGAGGAACCTATATTTATCCACTTTGAAGAGGATCATCAGGAGGGATTAAAAATTTAGTGCTTCAAGCTCATTAAGAGTTAGAATAGAGCAATTACGTAGCTGGTAACAAATGCTGTAATCACCACTTAAGCATTAAGATATGTTACTCACTGAGACTTACTGGCCCTCTTCAAGGAGCTTCACATTTTGCAAAAGTCATCTACTTGGAGATTAGGTTGTGTTGATCCATTATTTTAGATTTGTAATATTTTTCTGCAAAGAGAGTGAGTTCTCAGAGAAGATAAGGCCTTGATAATAATCTTTAAAAGATGAGGATTTATAGAATGATATCCCTTGGTGTGGAGTCATTTTTCAGTGTCTTAAACAGTGAGTCTCATGTTCATACAGCACACAAAAAAAGATAGGTGTAGAGGCCTTCAGAGTACATTCGTTTTGTTTGTTGGTAATTAGGAGGCCAGCCTAATTTTCTAATCTTGTAAATTAGGAAATAATTATAATGCTCAAGATACAGCCCAGTGCAGCATTTTTCATCAGATTTTCAGGGGTTTTATATCTGTTTTTGTGTGTTTTAAATCTTGCTTTGTATTTGTAGTGCGCACAGGGGTGTGACAGTTTTAAAGTCTACTTTGAGAGTAACTGAGATAGTGGTATGTGTTTCATCCTGAGGGCTTTTGTTATTGTGGTGGTGGTTCTTTGTTTTTACATCTGGGTTTCTTAGTTATCTCTTGAGGACCTCTGAACCACTAACCCAGAACGTATTTATCCTTGTTTCAGATACTGTTCTAAAAGCTAACCAGTATCACTATAGTATAGAAATTCTTATCAATAAGGAAAGCATATACATTATTCACTAGATTATTGTACTGCATAGGAGAGACGTGTTATTCTCGTGCCACAGGCCATTGTCGTTGACTTTTTGACGCCACGTCCTCTGGAACACAAACAAAGCTGTACCTTAGGTCATGATAGGCCTAACACATGGTAGGCTTCTAGTAAATATTGCTTGTAAAGTTTAAATGGGACAGAATATGAAATATCACCCCAAATAGTAGCTCTTGACCTATGCCCTAACTTTTCTTGCTGTATCCCCATGATTTGAAAAAATTTTTTGAGCTAATTATAGTTACTACAGTTGTAAATTAGGCCATGCATTTCATTACAAATTGACACAGTCACCTTTTTTGAAAGGTGGTATCAAGGAAATGCAAACTAGCCTTGAATATAGAACACTAAAATTTTTGTTTCTAATTGTGATATCACAAAGATTTAAAAAATTGCTTCTGAAGCTGGGTGTGGTAGCCCACGTCTATAATCCTGGCTCTCTGGGAGGCTCAAGTGCTTGAGTTCAGGAGTTGGAGATCAGCCTGAGCAAGAGTGAGACTCACTGTCTACTAAAAATAGAAAAACTAGATGGACATGGTGGTGTATGCCTATAAGTCCCAGCTACTCAGGAGGCTGAGGCAAAAGGATCACTTGAACCAGGAGTTTGAAGTTGCTATGAGCTATGAAGCTACTGCCCTCTACCCAGCGCGGCAGAATGAGATTCAGCCTCAAAAAAAAAGCATCCGTGTTCTCATCTCAATCTAATAATTTGGGCTGAAAAAAATGTCAGTTTAGTAACAAAATTGGTGATTTTATGTGCTTAGATAACAGTGTTACTAGAAATTCTACTATCTATAGTATCTTGATGTACTGGCATAAAATCTGATCGATTTTCCTTTTTCATTTTGAATCACTAATTCTGTGCAGTTTTCTCCCCCATGGCAGTGGATTGAAAAGTTACATTTTTCTGCCATTTGTAAACATTAAGATTAGAAATCAATAGTTAAATTGACCCAGTAAAAGATTTCTGCATCCAACTATTGAGACAAAACATCACGAGAAAGCAGCAGTGTAGACTCTCACAAGGCTCAAAACACCTTTTGCATTTGTTTTGCATATGAATTTAATAAACATAGAACAGTGCTAATAAATTGCATTTGCTCTCTGGAGTCCTTTTAAGCCAAAAAACTGTTAAAGAATAAACTGTGGGTTCTTGAGAATCAAATTTGCTAACAAGTCAGCAATTGACTTGTTGTGTGCCAAAAAGGGGAAACACCGGTTACAGTTTGCTAAACAGCTTAGCAAATTTGGTAGAATTTGTCTTTTTTGTTTTGCTTATCACCAGTTGCCTCCCTTTACCATTATATTTGCATTCTATGTGAAAAATAGATTTTATATTTAATTTAAAGTTTACCTAAATAAGGTAGAACCTCCGGAGTTGAACACCTCCTTACATTGACCATAAGTTGACCTGATTTTCATAGACTGGACACGCTCGTATACATTTCAGTACAGGGGGCCTAGTTCCTTCTGTTGATCACCTCTGTGTGCTATAGAGTCCACTCTGTATGTTGACCAGTTTGTTACAGTCCCTTGGTGGTCAGTATACAAAGGTTCTACTATATACTTCCTCATTAGACCCAGTTTTTAAATGATAAAGAAACCTTATAAAGTGATAGGATCAATATAGTAATAATTCTAACTCTTTATACAAATGTAAAATTTATTTAACTATATTTATCAATTCCACAGTATTGTTGAATAAGCTAAAGGAATGTTGTAAAAGAAATAATTTAAATACACCTGGATTAATAATTTAACTCCCTTTTCCATACGTATATCTGTATGTATGTTCATTAAATAGAAATAAGTAAAAAAGAATTTATAGAGTCATACCTCAATGACAAGGATCAGTTCTAAGAAACGGTTCATTAGGTGGTTTTGTTGTCGTGAGAACATCGCAGAGCGTACAAACACAAGCCTAGATAATACAGCTTACGACACACTTGGGTGGTGTGCTGTGGCTTACTGCTCCTAGACTATAAACCTGGGTGGCATATTGCTTTATTGAATCCTGTAGGCAGTTGTAACACAGTGGTAAGTTACTGAAATACACCCAAGCAGGGAAAAAATAATGCATTGTGCCACACGTGTTATGACACTACTATGTTATTAGGTGATGGGAATTTTTCCACTCCATTATAATCCTGTGGGACCAGCATCTTATATAGAGTCCATTCTTTACCAAAACATTGTTATATAGAATTTAAATGTACGTAGTAAAAAACTCTAGTTGTGGGATTGGTTTTTCTCTCCCCTCCCTTCTGATTAATAGTTATTCAACACCTTGCATATGACATGTGGTTTGAAAACACTGCGTATGCAAAAATTATCCACTTGTTTTTGGTTGCACTATCTCTCTTTCGCTGGCTCAGATCAAATTGTTTCCTTCTGTTTCGTTTTCAACTTCTCTAGTTAGAAATAAACCCTCATGTGTGCTCCCTGAGGGAGAAATAGTTTAGTAGGATATCACTAACTAATCATAGTTTGTTAATTACATAAAAGAATAGTTTTTAATGTCACTCACCGAAAATGTATGTTACTGTGAGAATTCTCTGTGAATTTCTGGCTCATCCTTGTGGCCTTTCCCACATTACGTTATACCTCTTAGAAGTTCATTAACTTCAAATATAAACTGATTGTTACTTGTACACAGAGCTGTGGGAACAACAGGTATTATGTGTAGTTACTGCAGTTTTCTTTAGTTTACTTGTTAGCTTCCTGGCCATAGAATTAGCCTGTTAATGTCACTATCTGTAGAGCTCATTGAAGGCTGCAGGCAGTGGCGTGCTGGAACTGGCTCACAGAAGACTTTATTTCCATTTTCAGGGATATCTTATTGGTAGGTTAAAAATGGCTATGGTGAGAGTATTGATATTATGGAAATTGCAAATGTTACAACCCAGGGTCCTTTCCCCTCCCAGACAGCACTGACTGTTTACAATGTTGTCCTCTTTTTTTTCCACTTAAATATTTCTTCTATGTGGAATAGCTATGTAGAATTTATTTCCAGATGTTTTCATTCTACACTGTTTGAAACACATACTCATTATACCACTTGCCAGCTGAGTAACAGAAAACAATCCTTCCATGCTCCAGTGTTCTCTTCTGTAAGATAAGGATAGTAGTACCTAGCTTGGGGTTGATGTGAGGTTGAATAAGATACAGGCTTATCTTGATGTGCAGGCATAATGGCTTGGTACACAATGAGCACTTGCATAATGCTGTTTCTTATTTCTCTGGACTTAGGCAGTAGATAGCTAATGATCCCTTACTAAGCATTAAACACGGTTTATACCTTACATTTGGATGATATGTATATTTTAAGATTCTTTTAATCTATGGAAATTCTCGATCTCTCTCTCCCTCCCCCAGTGCCTCTATTTATTAAAAAATGTCAGGTCATTGTTCTGGAGAGTGTTTGAAATTCTGAATTTAGCTGATGGGCTTTCCTGTGGTATCCTTTAGCCTGTTCTTTCAACACTCTTATTTTTTATAAACTAGAAATTAAAGTTGGGGTAAACTTTATAGTTATTTATTATCATTTGGTGAGAACACTGCCTAGAAAATTTTGTGTCCTTTTGTTAGCTCATACCAAGAAGGCATAATTTCACTTACCCCCTCTTTTAATGATGCTGAAATTTATTACATCATGTTAGCCTAGGTCAGGCCTTGTAAAGTTCTCCAGCAGACTTGGGCCCAATAATTTTATCTCATTGTTGATTGTTTTATAGCTCTGTGATTTTTTTCCTCTAGGGATTGCAAAATGGTGACTTTATTTACTCAGAAGGTATTTATTGAGTACCTGTATTTTTTGCAAACATTCGTTTGTCTGGTTGCAGAAGACATAGATAGGAGCTCTCTTTTTTTCCATAGAATATCATTTAGGGTTGTTTTCTACTCATGATGTGATTTTTTTTTTTTTTTAATGGACCTTCTGTTTACAAATCTGGTTTTGCTTACTGTACTATTAATATGTAGTGGTACCATACTATACATCTTATCTAACAATATTTTAGCTGACTTTAGAGTCTCCGGCCTTAGTGTTTAGATTTGGAAATTAAGTTGTACCTGTTGACCCAAAGAAAGATCAGCTACTTCTGTTCAGGGCATACTATGTGACAAATAAGGGCATTTTTATGGGTGTATTTTTTTTCTTTTTTTTTTGTTAAGAAGAAGAGAGAATAATGGGAATTCCCCTAAGACAAAAGCAAATGCTATTTTCTGTGCTATTTTAACATAAGTGACTGTTTGGACTTGATTTGATTTTCTATTTTTGGGAGGTGAGGGTGACATTTCATTTTTTTTATTATTTTTTGGTAGAGACAGAGTCTCACTTTATTGCCCTCAGTAGAGTGCTGTGAGGTCACACAGCTCACAGCAACTTCCAACTCCTGGGCTTAGGCGATTTTCTTGCCTCAGCCTCCCGAGTAGCTGGGACCCCAGGTCCCCACCCCAACACCCACCTATTTTTTTTGTTGCAGTTTGCCCAGGGCTGGGTTTGAACCCACCACCCTCCGTAATGGGGCCGGTGCTCTGCCCACTGACCCACAGGTGTTGCCCGAGGGTGACATTTTAGAATTATCTTGACCATATATGATTTTTTCAATATTTTTTTAAAGGCGTTTTTAAATTTTAGAAAATGTACAATTTGTTAAGGTTCGTGAACATCTTGTATAGATGGAAAGTGTAATTAGGACTATTAATACACTTTCTCCAAGAGCTCCTGTGATTATGAGATAATGCATATCATATACCTATATACTCGAGTATAAGCCGAGTTTTCTCGGCACAAAATTTGTGCCGAAAAACCCAAACTCAGTACATACTCGAGTATATTCGGTAATATTTAACTCACCAAAAGATGCACCATGTAATCCTGGGGCTATAATTTATGTTATTGTTTTGTTAGGCATGTGACACTGTGCTATGACATTTGGAATGTATTATTTAAGTAATTATTTTAATTCTAAAAAATCTTCTCAGATGTTTTTCCAAAAAAGAAACTTGGTTCTTTTGTTCGTGATTTATTTGAGATTAGAGTAGAAGGCAAATTCTTGATAAATAATTAAAATATATTTTACAATTGAAAATTAGGAAAATGGAAATACTTTCTATTGTGTTTATAAAACTACTCTAGCATGTTTTATGATGTTAAAGAGAGGTGTTGGGAAGAAAGAGATCTTTAAAAGGAGTGGTATTCTGTTTGCTTTGCTGGAACACCTTTTCAGGAAGTTTGAAAGGAGACAAAAAGCTAAGCTCTTTAATTGTGGTATCTGGTAATTCTAAGGATTAGACCAAACTTAACTTGAAGATCCACAAATGGATATTTATTTATGTCTGTTGAAAGAGCAGTTGCATTTTTGAGTTGAGGAAATAGCTTAATCTGAATAGCACAGAATTCCACAGAAAAGTTTGTTAATACATAAATATTAACTGTTTTAATCCATTGAAAACGGAACGATAGTACCAAGGAGACAGTAGTAAAATTATAAAAGAAGCTGGGGAAAAGTAAATGTTATGTAACCAAAGAATACCGGGGAAAAACTGACAGAATAGAATAACAGGAAGATTAGTCACTTTTGGAAGGAAAAAAAAGGTGGGGGGCGGGGGAAGAAGTATTTTAAACTGGAATGTGGAACTGGACGTACCAGTGCTAACAGATAGGAGCACATTTCGGAGCTAACCTTGGCTTTGAAAAAGGAATAATACCAGTAGTATTTAATATCCAAATCTGAAGTATGTATTAACAATAAACAAAAACAGAAATGGAGAAAATTTTCTGAGAGGAATTGAGAGAAGCCTGTAAGAGTAAAAGAACGATGTTTACTCCTTAGTGAAGCTGCCTCGGCTCAGCTCAGACAGCAATAGCAGAGGAGAATAAAGAAAGCGTATTTCTGTCAAAACAAGCCAAGATTCTTTTATTTTCAAATATTGGGTAAAATGAAAGCATTCTGGACATTTTGGGACGTGCGCTATTTGGTTCACTAGTTTTATATACACGTTTATTTATCTGACAGCTGAAGGAGTTGCCATTTACAGATATCCTCTATAAATTATTTTTGTAAATTCCTAGAATTATAAATTGTAACTCTGTATAGATCATGCGGAAAATTATTAACAATTCCTATGAACAGCACAAGAAAGTAAATATTGTGTGTGTGCACGCGCGTGTGTGTGTTGGTGGAATCATTAATTCCTGGTTTCTAATTAGAGAAACTCAAGGAAAAGATTTTCCTGGTCACATTTCAATTACTTTAAGTATTCTTATCTGTCAAATGGGAATAATAACATACCTACCTCAAAGGTATGTAATGGGAGTAACTGAACTAGTAGACATACACTCATTACAGAAGTATATTTTGTCCTCTTAATTTACAATCCTGCACTCAAGTATGGAAAACAGACTTGAATGATGCATTTCCAGATAACACATGGGGATATGGCAATTTCAGGGGAGCTGTTATTGACACCTTAGCAATTCTAGATGTCATTTATTGGATTACATATGTATCCATACTTCTCTTAGCTATCCCTTGGTAACTCCAGTAAGTAAAAAATTACATGATATATTTAAATAAGGTAGATAACTTTAGGGCTATTATTAGCATAGTACCAGGATAAAATCTACTTATTCTTATATCAAGAAAAAAATATGTTATTTTCACTTAGATGCTGAAAAATGGCATGCATATTAAAATAAAGATACCAAATTAATGTAGTTTAAAGACCCAAGCTTTCTGTTATTTGATGTAACTTTTCAGAACACGTCATTCTATATCACTGTATTCATGCACATACTGACCAGCAGTCCTCCCCTTTCCTGCAGTTCACTTCCTATAATTCCAGTGACCTATGGTGCATTATATAGTTCAGGTAAGTGGCATACTTCCTAGGTGAAGGTCACGAGTACAACTCGGACTTTACTTTACAAATGCAAACAGTGTTACTTGATCTTGTGTACCCTCATATAAATTAAAACAAAAACAAACGTAAAAATAATAAAAAACAAAAGATATTTTGAGGGACAGCTATATTCACATAACTTTGGCAGTATATTATTATAATGGTTCTATCTTATTAGTTATTGTTACTAGAGTCTTACTGTGCCTAATTTATAAATAACTTTGTAACAGACACGTATGCATATGAAAAAACAGTGTATATACATATATATAAATATACACACATGTGTATGTATGTATTATTTTTTGATATTGTCTATCTGTGGTTTTAGGCCCCTACTAGGGATTTTAGAACATATCCCTCGCCGGTAAGGGGTATCTACTGTGTGTTGTCAGTGAAGCTTTTCTTGTTGATTTTTTGATTAATTGCAATGCTTTCATAGCTTATATGCACATAATTTCCTGAGGTCAATTCTAGCTGCTGCACAAAATAACCAGTGAACATAAATACCAGATAATGTGAAACTGAAAAAATACCGTCTTTTTCTCTTTCTCTCTGCCCTTTTTCTCTTTTGTCTTCCCTCTCTCCTTTCTTCCCATCTCTGTCCTTAACCAAACACAGACACTCCTTCCCTTACACACACACACACACACACACACACACACACACACAGGCACACCCTGCCCCTGGGCATAACTGAATCGGAAATGTTTATTTTCTAAACTACAGAAAACAAACCTTATCTCAAACACCGAAAGTCCTTCCTTTTCCTGATTTGGAAACACTAAGTCATACTGAGTCACTTGTAGATTTTCTTCAGCCAATTTTATTTAAAGCATAAAGTTGTGAAAATAAAATGACTCCCAAATTTGTAATGCACAACAGTTAGTGCTTTTCACTTTTAGGTCACTAGTTCTTATCTGGATGGGTTAGCATTAGTGAAGTATTGTGGGTTTAATTTCTAGAAGAAGCTGGGAAGCCTACTGTAACCTCACCTATTCTAACTAAAGTATGGCCTAAAGTTTATGTTTGTTAATTTATTTATTTCCAGATAAAGCCATGTTCAAGGAATTAAATAAAAGGGAATAGACCCAGTAACAGCTAATGAATAAGGTGATGTGACCTTACTCATGTACAAATGTTACGAATCCTGATGTCGTTGTAAATTCTGTTAGAATTATCAGAAATTTATACTTTCATTTTGATTGCATTGCCTTTGATATCAACAAGAAATAACTAATTGCAGTGGTTATGTTGAGCAATCAGAACCTATCTGTCTGTATCTGTGTGTTTATCAGTATATATTTAGTAGATGACTGCCTCAGTGAGTCATGATTCTTCCCAGTCTATCACTTAGTAACGCCAAGGTCATAAAAATCCTTTCTTATGATCTATCTTATGTAAAAGCTTACGGGATTACTTTGTTTTTCTCACTCAAAAGATGTCAAAGTGTGCTTTTTAGAATTTTTGAATAATTGTTTAAATTCAGTGTTAAGATTAGAGGCTGAGACAAATTTAAACCTTTTCTCAGGCAGGGAGTAAATCAAACTTATGCAGATGCAATATATAACACTACTATCTAAGGCATTCTGCAAAGAAAGTAGTTGTCTAGAAATTGGGTACAGAATTGTCATCTTCCTCCTATGGCAGATGAAAGTAAATGATTCTAAATAACACATCACCTCAAGCTATGCCACATGGGCACCTAAATAAGTTCTTTTTTCTAAATGCCACCAAATGGCTGCATTTATTATAACTTATGGCTAAATTCTGGCCGAGAGGAGGTGCCTTCACCATAACTATTTTCTCTCTGAAGTATTCATTTTGGGGGTGTGTGTGCATGTGTGTTTTATATTAGGTTAGAACTTAAAAAAAAAAAAATGCTAAAGATAGCCAAAGACTTAGGATTGCTGCCTGTCATATTAAAGAAATAAGTTGGTTTTAGTATCCTTCATTGCCATTTCAATCTTACATTTGATACTTTAGCTGTACAACTTGAGCTATCTGAAATTACCCAGATGGCTTTGGGTCCTCAAGGACTAAATCAAGGAAGATTGTTTTGGCTGCTAAGTATTCAAGGAAGTACCTTCTTCCAACGTTGGTTTCAGCCCACATCTCACAGATGATCTTTGGATCGCTGAAGCTCTCTCTAAACTCAAAATTCTTGCCCTGGGCCCTGCACGTAATTAGATTTATTTGTGAAAGATGGGGATGAAATATAAGTATGATTGGGAGCAATGGTAATCCCCCAAAACAGAATGATAGATGCTATGATAATAGTAATGTTACTTACCTGTTAATGCCTCTGAAGATATGATTTGGCCAGGCATGGTGGCTTACGCCTGTAATCCTAGCACTCTGGGAGGCCGAGGCAGGTGGATTGCTTGAGTTCAAGACCAGCCTAGGCAAACGTGAGACCCCGTCTCTACTAAAAATAGAAAATCTGAGGTAAGAGGATCACTTGAGCCCGAGTTGGAGGTTGTGGTGAGCTATGAGGCCATGGCTGTCTACCCAGGGCGATAGCCTGACACTCTGTCTCAAAAAAAAAAAAAAAAGGGAAAACCAAATTTGTCCTTGACTTTAAAATCTCAGAATCACATAAATATTTGTTAATTCCTTAAGCTAGTAAATATCACTAAGAGAAATATGTGTATATAGTTTAAGCACGTGGACATTCTAAGGTTTTGAAAAGAGACAGCCATGTCAGAGCCTCCTACTACCAGGATTCTGGCCAGACATGATATTTCTTATTCCCTTTCTTTAATTCTAAGACATCTTCAATTTTCACAAGGCAGAAGAAGATGGGCATGAAACTATAATTTATTCCCTGAATCGAGATTTTACCTTTGCTATTTATAATTATACAACACAGAAATATTTACGAAGTATCCTTAATGTGTTGCCACCTCTTTGTAAAATTTTTTAATGACTATTTTGTCAATACAATGTTCCATTTCCCTGTGTATGGTTACTTTAGAACACCCTATATTTGTATGACCTTTAGCAACTTAACACTATATGCCTCAATTAATCTGATACACTCTATTAAATGGAAGTATATCTATCTGTTGGCTCATTGCAAATCTTAACTAAGTTAAAGTTAATACATCTATCTAAAGGACCTGTGGAATTTCAGGGCATACAATAATTTTTACGTATTAGCTATTATTAAATGTTAACTTTCTTTAAACATTTTCTAATATCCTGTTAAAGATAAACATGAGATACACAAATAAATGAAAACCAAAATAAAGTTGCAGTTTTAATGAAATAATTTAGAGCTCCAGCTCTGGAATTATATTGCCTGGGTTCAAACTACTGTAGCCTTGAAGAAGTTATATAACCTAACTGAGCCTCAGTTTCCTCATTTGCAAAATGGGGCATTACTAACTTGTAATCTTTGGGGGTTGTTGTGAAGATTAAGGAGACAACAAAGGGAAGGCACTGAGGATAGTGCCTGGCATTTAGTGAAGGAATACACGGTGTGTTAGATGCTGTTCTTATTCTTGGATGCTGAAGTGAACTATGGGAGGATCTCACACACAAGAAACATTGTACTCAGAGTTTGTACACCTGGGGTTTCAATTTTGCTAATGAGGATTGTTCCATATTTTGCAGAAAACACACTCGTGTGGGTGATTACAATTCTTTTCTAATAAGGAAATGATTAGGAAGTAATAACTTTTTTTTTTTTTAACCTGTTTTGAGCTATTTAAAAAAACCCTGTAGATGCTTTTTGTATCTGTAGAGTTTTACCTCTCGTTCCTGTTTGACTCTGTCGCCAGCCACATTCTTAGCCACTTGTTACGTTGAACATTGCTGGGGGAAAAGGACATCAACAATGTGAAGATGGAAATGAAATGTGGAAGCAAAAAAGTCATTGCTCTTCTTGTAACAATCATGAGACCTGATATTTCCCCATCTGATTGAAGAATTGTAAAGACAATGAAAACTTTAGCATTTGCAAAAAAAAAAAAAAACCCAAATAAAACAGATAGTGATTTGATGCCAGGAAAGCAGACAGAATATTAGGAAAGAAATGACCAAAATTACATGGTGGCTTTTTTTTTTTTTTTTTTTTTAATGTATGGTAACATCCTTTCTTTCATTAACAGAAAATTTTAGGGCATTCCACTTGCTTATTGGGAGTGCGAAAGATAAATGAAAAATATTTAAAGGATTCATTAAAGCTTTCTTATAATAAACATTTAAGAGCATGTTTTTCTGTAGAATCAGAAACTTAGCACTGCATAGTAACAGCATATTCATCACCTTGTTCGGGGAGCAGATTTTCAGTATGCTCACGGGAAAACACCTGTTTTGACACTGGAAAAAGGTGCAGACACACAGGCAAGTTCTGTGCAGGTGTAGCGTAAACAAGAATGCTTTGGCTCGCAGCCTGCAAGGAGGTGGGTCTAAACGGTCTGCTCCAGCTTCCGCTGCTGCTGCTGCTGCTAATTTTTGCTGGGAAGGAGAAGTGGCTGACCTGGAATATCCTTTACTCTTGGTGCTGCAGCAGTTACTCAGGAAATGTTGTTTAAAGGGAACCTCTGGATCCTTTTCATGGCACCATGGCAAGAAGAAGCGATATCTTATCAGTTGAAGATAAAGCATGGAGTTGGCTAATGGAATGCTGGTGAGTGAATAAGGCAAATGGGGAGCCAGTTTACTGAAATATAATTTGGGTAAGCTGCTCTTTCAAGGACTGAGATGGTACCCGGAGGGAAATGACGTGTGATATTCTGTGCATCAGAGACTCTATTTCAGAGAGGATTTATGGTTTTCACAGGACTGACTGGGTCTGTCGTCCTGTTATGTTCCATCAATAAAGTTTGCGTTTACTCACAGCTTCATTCTTTGAAGTTACTAACTCTGACGTTTGTTAGAAACTTCAGTAGATGGATCCTAGATCTCCATGTAATTTTTTAGTCACCATTTAATCTGTAGTCTCGTTTCTTACTTGACCTAAAATGATTTTTAAAATTGACTTTCTGATATAGGAAAGCAGTTATTCCTCCTTGTAATTCTAAATAAGTGCCCCTTTTCACATGGTAGGGTATGTATTTTAATTTAATTTCTTTTATATGTTTGACTCTTGACAGGAATATTCTTTTCAGTGCAAAGCAGTTGTATAAGCCAATCAGTAAAATATTGGTCGTATTAGTCAGCTGGTTACACAGGATATATGACATTAGCAGTAACAAAACAAAATATCAGTGACTTATCACACACACGTATATATATGTGCGTTATATATGTACACCAGTACAGGATAGTTCCCATGAACAGGTTACTGTATTGGTAAAGTGAATACTTTGGACTATTTTATAAATGTGTATACATATGTGTATATATATATATATATATCTTATGATTTATATCAAACACAAATAAGTGCTAATTAAGTTTACCAGCACCTTTCAATAAAAGAGTGGAAATAAATAGGAATTTTAAGGTTTCCATGTAGGTATAGACCAAATTTTCTTAGACTAATTATTCTATGATTAATAGTTGTTATAGAATAACTATGTTCAGGATGTACAGTGGCCTAATGAAGTCGTACAGTTAAACAAAGAGACTTGTTTAACTTTTAACAACAACAATGCCTGTCAACATCCCCCCTCTTCACGTGCACACGTGTGTGCACCCCCCCCCCCCACACACACACACACCCACTCTTCGGAAGAATACCATTTCCCATGCAGTACCATCAGCCAGTTAATATTCATTGAGTATTTACCATATTGCTAGGCAAACTTAAGTGCTAGGGATACAAGTGTGAGCTCATTTGTGAAAAATTTTTCCCTTAACAACAAGCAAGATTGGGAAACCTTTCTTTAGATGGTATGATCTTATGTAATACACGTTGGTAACAATACAGTTTTTATTCAAGAATGTTGAAAAGCTTCACGTATGATTGAATTTCTGCCATTTCAGTTTAGCTACATGTATTTTCTTCCTTGTCTTTTCTACATTTTAAAAATTTGTTTCAGTTTTGTTACTAAAATTGTTAAAAATGGTTTTCATGAATATGATTGAGAACATAGGTATGGAAATATAAATTGTAATTGATTTTTTTATTTAAAATTAAATTATTACCTTAAAGAAAGGCCAGCTTCCATTTGATTTTTGCCATCAGGGATTACCCCATCTTTCTCCATCACACAGACATGGTTGTACTTTAAAAAAATTAAGTTTTAGTTGAAGCCAACATCTAAACTATATCATGAAAAGGTATTTTTAAAGACACATTCAGATTCCTCATCCTCTTCTACATTATAAAGTCTCAATTCCCCCTAATTTAATGCTAGTTGCTAAGGCAGTACCTGCTATGTTGGAGAGAAGGGCTTATTTCATTTCATAACAATGTGTGACCCTCAGGGACTCATCAAACATAAGTGAGGAAAAAACAAAACAAAACAAAACATAAGTGAGCTTTGCTTAAGCAAGAGCAGCTTTTATTACATGTGTCATTAACAATATCTATTTGTACATGGGTGGGCGGGAGTCCTGTGTTTTTCCTAACACAGGAAAACTATTCGATACCAGGTAAAATGGAATATGATTATTATTTTGGTTACCTTAGAAAGAAAATATAAATCAATATCCGAAGTCAAGAATTACATTCACATAACTGCTAATTGGGCAGTAGAGTGTCTTTTCAACTAGTCCTAAAACAAGTATAAAATACCATGCATGGTTAATTTGTTTCTAGTATTGAAAAAGTGAGAGTTCCTAAATGATCCTGATCATGTGCATTTGATACATATTATTACAGTCCTGTCAGAGTTTACACTGAGTGTCTGACTTGATTTTATCCAGTTCATCACAGCAAACTTGTGTTAGGGGTTGTCTCTTGCAGCTGTTTTATGTTTGACACTTAGTGGGCTCCTCAAGATGAGTTCCTGAGGCTTGTGAGCAGCTGAAGAGCTGTGGATAGTGGCTAACAGGGTGTTACTACTCCATGGAAAGTACACCGTTTTGAAGCACACATCAGCAGAGTCGTAGACAGTGAGTAGTTTATCTGCAGAGCATCAGAACTAAGTTAATTACACTTTCCGTCCTTCCTCCTCTTTTCTTTTCCCCTTTTCTTTCTTACATCTTTGGTTCTTCTCATCTCTGCTCTTTGCCTACTTGCCTCTTTTTCTTCATATTCCCCTCTTATTCATCGAATTCCTTCAGTCTCCATCATCCAATCATAATAGAAAGTAACTAATTTGATAACATGTGTTGTACTTACTGAAGCAGTTTTAATTATTTCTCATTTAAAAATCAGTTGAGTTTAAACTTCTCTTCATCTTTCTCCTTTATTTCCTAATGACTTTGCCTGTTCGTCTCGGTAGCCTTGTGAATCAGCACCAGTGATTATTTAGATCGGTAGATTTCTTTGACTGTAAAGGTTATGACGACAAGGTTTAGTAACGGTTAGACTTCTCCCCTCCAATGCAGCAGGCATGCTGTAATCTGTGTTCCTTACTTTTCTTTCTAGAACTAGAGCTCCGTACCTCCCATCCGTGTTCTCGGCTTTATATGGGATGCTAGAATGGCCTGTTTCCATGTGTTTTTTTGCTTCTCTCCATTGCTGCTTGTGTTCTGGTGGGGGTTTTGGTGATTCTTTTCGAGCGCTACCTGAGCTCTGTGCTAGTTGTTCTCTTCTCCCAGGGTTGTACGCTGCGTGGCCGTCCCTGCTCCGCGGCCCGTGCATTGACAGAAACCTGGGTTCTGCAATGGCTGCCTCTAAACCTTTGTGAGGGCAGGGAATATTCCTCCCTCTGCTGCTACAATTGAGCTGGGTACCATGTTGCCCTCTACACTTGCTTTCAGTTGTTAAAGCTTCCCAAGCTTTGGCTATGGCTCACTGACCCTGCTGTCACACCCTGGAACTTTCCTGGCCGCGACGCTCAGTGGTAGCAGCAGGTGTTGGGGTTTCTCCCTCCCCCCCAAGACTCTGGGAGGAAGAGAATGGCTGTTTGGCATAGACCTCAGGAGCTTTCAGAGCACCGAGACACCTCTCCAGAAGATATGTGAAGGTAAGATTCTGATTTCTCTAGGAAGCTGTTCTAGAAGCTAAAAAAAATCTGATAGCTATAGATTTACTGCAAATCAGCAGTTAAAGAGTGTCCTGGGGGAGCTCTGTGTTTGAAGATAGAACCAAAATCTGAGTCTTAGGTTAAGGAATTGCTTATTAAAAATACTTCTTTTAGGAATTTTGTGTGTTATTCATCTTTCTGTTCTGTATCATTTATATCAAACTTGGCATGAAACAGATTTTTTAAACATTTTATCCTGTTCTTGGAATTGGAATCTACAAAGCACTTTCTTTGCTTTTTTTTTTTTTCAGTCTGCATTTGTGTATCTAGTAAGAGAAATCCTTTGAGAATTAAAAAAGGTTTAAAGGGGAATAGAAATTATTTATTTTACCAAATTTCTATGTTTTATTTACCTCTCTATTGATACTTAAACCCAAAACATTAAATATCCTCCAGTTCTTCAAATTCCTATATCCATTATTAATTCAAAAAGAATTAGAACAACTCAGATTTTGGTAGTGCCAGGATACATTATTTTGTCCTTTGTCTAAAGTTATTGTTTAGCCTTCTAAGTGTGATGGTCTCTCTCTCTTTCATGGTTTTATTTTCAGATTTTTAAAGGAGATTATTCCTTTTGTCCTTACCTTTTTTTTTTTCCCTTAACTTGTTCCTATTTATATCCATATATGTGAAATTTTTCTCCAGCGTTTTGCAAAAAAGGTTTTTTATATAAAATTAATTCCAGATGGTCATAAATAACCTGAAAGATGTATGTTGGGAGGGGGACAGCATCTGTATGACGGTTGGGGTAGGGAGATGAGCAGCATCTAGCAGATAACTCAAATCATCTCTTCAGTGTTAACAGGTTTTGTGGCAGCTGCTATTTATTTATAACCGTTTATTTTTTGCTTTACCTCCCCTCAGAGGCAGTAATCTGTGAAGGGATATTAAGATACCTCTTCTAATAGGAGATCATTGTGAGTTCATGTCTTCTTTTTTACCCATTTGTTTTCTTTTCAGTATGAATCTAATCCCTGACTTGATTCACTATTGCTAGGATAAAAGCTGTTAGCTTAATACCACGTTGAAACCTTTTAATTTCAATGGTCAAAAATGTAACTTAATTTTTAAAAATTAAAAATAAAAATATTTACTACTAGCTGCATACAATGAAAAGTAGGTATCTTCGATAGGAAGGTTTTTTATTTACGGCAAATTTTATTTTCAACACTATTTCCTTCAACATAATTTCAAAGTAGGTCTGTATTCCGACATGAGCAGGACAGATATCTTACATCTCATAAAAGATTTTTCTTCACACACTTCTGGGTAGGGCATGAAGTTTCAGGGCTCCCAATGTTGACAGATAATATTTGAACCTTTGAGATTTTACTTATAGAAGAAAGAGATTACATCAATATACAAGAATTGAATTGTAAGAGGATAATTTAATAATAATCTCTTTTGATATGTGTTTCCCTCCTCTGTGGGGTTGTAAAGGTAATGTGAAAATGTTGGATTTATTTCTTTTAATGCATTAAAAATAGTGAACGTTTGGAGATTTTTAATTTTTCATGAGTCCAAATAGACAGAATTGCAACTAATGGGGTCTGTTCATCATACATAATTTCAAGTTGGACAACTGTCAGCAGGCAGGCACCTGTGATTAAACCCACAGGCTTAAATTTTCAGAGTGGTAGACTCTTTATCTCCAGAATGCCTGCCAAGGTCCCGGATGTGGCTAGGAAAACTCAAATGTTTGATCCTGTGTCAGCTGATAAGCACCTCGGCCTGCTAAACCACCAAAGAAGAGCCAGCAGCCAGGGACTGGGCACCACGTGATTTTGCAGAGTGGATGATCCCAGCCAGTGCTGTATTCCAAAGCCAAGCCAATGTAAAGGCTTAGGGGTCCAGTGTCCTGAATTATTCTCTTTTCACTGTGTCCAGACAGCAGACTACCACGGCCTGCAACCAGATTACTTTCCAAAGGTCTGGGCTGGTTGAACCAGAGTGCATACGTTGTAAGATGCTTATTTTTTTAAAACCAAAAGATGTTCAGTAAACTTTAGGAAGTCTTTATAGAGTGTTAAAGTGGGTAAGTTAGTTTCCCAAGTGAAAACAGAAAAGTGAAAATTTAATGCTTTTATTCTTAACATTTATAAGGATTTTATTATTTTTAAAAATGTAGAACACAGCCTCAAGCTAGTTGTTGGCATTATTCACAATGTTGCTTGTAGAGCATGCTTTTCCTTTTGTATTTCTGTAGAACTG